>JAVXUL010099918.1:0-56701 GCA_035590515.1 Trichilia minutiflora | reverse complement strand
GAAGGGATTTACTGCTTTCTTTCCTACCCGTGACTGGGACTTCAGGCTTAACACATGGATTCGAAACCTGCTTTTATATAGGTTTCTGTCCCTATAGTAATGTCGGCTCTCCCGCTGTTGGTGGTTTAGTTGTAGTAAGGGCGGTAGGATTCAAATTAGGAGATTGATTGAGTGAAGTAGGGTTCGGTATCATAATAGAGTAGTATGCCTCCACTCTTTCTCTTAAGGTGCGGAGCGAACTGTCGGACTAGGAGCTGCGATTTCTTTTGCCTCTAAATAGATGGCGAGAATCTGTTCTTGGTGGTAGGGCATGGTTAAGCTTTTAGTAGGTAGAAGACGATCGAGATAACATTTCCACCAGATGCCAGAAAGAGGAAGACAGAAGCAAGAGTCCCCCAGGGCGAAATGTGAGTTCATCGCGGAGTAGTTCAAATCAAAGAGTTCCAGATATGCGGATTAAGCGAGTTCAGCCGTGGGCAAATAAAATGAAATGAAATGCTCGTACACAAGCCAAGGGATGAACTTGATTCTGGTGTCATAGAACCTCAATAAATGAGATTCCCGGTAACTAAAAGAAGGAAGAGCTATGCTACGTTGCCGGGGGAAAATATCCGTCCGATTCCGTTCCTAGGGAACCTTGGTGTTTTGGGGCCCTTTCAACCGGGCTTACACTTCCTTTTCATGATTTGAGTCTATCGTCGCGGAAGAAGGTATCTTGATCGTTGTGCCGAACAACCTAATGTTGTGATTTTGGATATCAATCTCTCTGGATTAGTTTATCGAGTGGCTCACTCACAATCTACGGATAAAAAATGTCTGACTTACGAAGGGAACGAGTGGAGTATACGAAACGTGGGGCTAAGGGTCCTAACAGAGCAAGCTTTGAATCGCTCCGCTGGGACGATCAGGTCTAAATGTGGTGACCAGCCATAACCACGAGGGTTTCATAGAGATGCCAGGTTGTCCAGCAGCAGCCCTATGAGAGGTACCAATCAAGTAGCACAACACGTTCAGGGACAGGTTATATCCTCACATAAAGCTTTTATTCGCTCTTCCAAACGATATAAATAAACAATATCAGTTAGATCAGCTCTAGATGGGGAATTCACTCCATCGACAAAAGGAGAAAGACTGAAGAGGAAAGCATACCAGGCTCAGCCATCAGAGTCAGTTCAAGGCAGACGACTTCACACTGACCAGAATCGGAAACCTAAATCAGTGACACACGAGACTCAAAAGAGGAGAGTATGCTAACCCATTCACAAGAGTCGACGAAAGAGGCTAATTACGGTACCATGGACCTGGGAAGACACGAGCTCGTTCATCAACGAATTGTTCAACCGAAGAAGCGAGTTCCCAAAGAGCAGAGCGGACCGGGGCCGAAAGAGTTCCTCAAACCAATTATGCTGTTGGTGGTTACTGCTAGCGGGCGGCAGGTGAGTAGTCGCCTAGGCTGACAGGGGAGGAGCGAAAGCCAAGTAAAGAAAGGAAATCGAGGATTGCGCTGCGAACGAGCGAGCCAAGGCTATCTATTCGATTCTAAACGAAACCCAGCTTCGAAGAGGTCCCACCACAAAGCAGTGTGCCCGATCGGCAGCTTCGATGGGCGCTCGTGGGGGTGTAGAACCCTAAGATGGATGCACGAAGTCTGGAATTTGGTAGGCAAACGTACGAGGTCGTCCTCGGTAGTCAGCGAAAGGATCTCATCAGCCTTCAGGCTATCTTCGAAGCTGCCAAAATGGAGTGCAGGGTCCTCGACTGCAGGTTGTGTCAAAGTCTTTAATCCTTTCGACGGCCATTGCCAGAGCCAGTAGATATGTCGTGAGACGAGGTGGAAACAACGAAAATCGCGTGCGGCCTATGAAATATCAAGAGAAAAACTTGCGCTCAAGATATTCACGAAGAGTAAGCAACGCAACTAAGCCTAGTAGGTTGCGCGATGACTCCTGCCGAGAAAGCTGGACCCTTTATATAGACTGTCGTGGTGAAAATCTGGATCCACGGTCAGAGCTCAGATCTCGTCCTCGGGTAGGAAAAATCGGATTTGGGAGGAAAAATCATATTCAGAAATATCAGAAGAAGTCTATCGGTAGTGACACCAATCAAGATAGTTTTTCGCTTTCTCAAGTGGCAGGCCCAATGAGCTCTCCAATCGTGCCTTGCGGGGCCGGAGAGCCGGTAACCTCGTTCGCCTAAGATAAGATAAAATCTGGCTGTGATTGAGACTCTGTAAGATAAGAATAAGAACGAGTCTAGTGCTTAACACATGAATTTCGAAGCAAAGGCTAACTCGACCGGCTTTCACTCTAGTGTAGGGGTAACCTTAACCTTGCGTTTTCAATCTGAGACTCAGACAGAAGGGAGAGGGTGAATGTAATTCAGCTCGACCGAACATATAGGGATGTGCTTTTTTCCTTGGTCTCCAATTGTCGGATATGGGGGCTTTGAGTTGATTCCCCCAGATCAAATGACAAGGAGCCAAAAGCGAAGATGGCAGCCTTAGTTTGATGGTGAAGATGGCTAGGCGAATGAGGGTTGAAGACCCGACTTAGAATCAACAGGGTTGGTTGCCTCAGACGTGATAAAGAACAGCCTAAGCGATTTCAAGGAGCCCGAAGGGCAATCGTATATCAGCTTCGCCAGCTTAAGAGAAAATCGGAAGGTTCCGCTTTATCTTCCAATTTGGAAGCAACATCGCTTAGCTCTGCTTTCGAAGGAAGAGGATCTGGTCATGCGATGCTGAATCGTAAGGTGCTTGCTTCCCTATCCCAACGGGAAGAATCAAAAGGGGTCGGCGCAGCAAAGGTCCAAAGCTGTGTCAGTCGCCGGAGTGACTGGGCCTATGGGAGCTGAGCTTTCACCAAACTATGGGTAGACTTACCAGTTAGGAACTTGATTCGATAGCTTTAGCGAACACAGTGGACATGGGATCTCCAGAAGACGACGCGCTCAGATCAGAGCTGCTGCCGGCCTTCGGGTCTATACTCAATTCCTTTTTTTTCGTATAGAAAGACAGATTTCCTGCCGCTTGAGGTAAGCCCGCTCACAGAGTTTGGAGTTGACTCCTACTCCTGAATAGGTTGGTCCAAAGAGAAGAGCTCAGTGTCTCGAGGAAAAGTTATTCCAGTCAAGAAAGCATATCAACCGCTAGCACAGAAAGCAATTAATTGAAGGGCTGAAGGGCACTTTCAGAGTCGCAGCTGGGGAAAGGAAAGGGCAAGACAAAGGCAAAAGAACTTAGATGATCAGCTTTGGTAAACTAGCAGGAGAAAGAAATATGGATTCTTCTTCTTCAGCGGATTAGGCTTCGTGAATATCTTGACTTTCCGGTTTCAGTAAGAAATTGGAAGAGCCGCAAAAGGGCTATTTTCCACAAATAATTAATCATCCCCTGACCCAGGGTATTCGTAGATCGGAGATTATTGTCTAAATGGGAATTGAAAAGTGGCGGCTGAGCATCAGGGCGACATGGATCTTCCCTCTATCTCAGAGGTAGCGTATATAGAAGATGGAGCTGTTGGGGTGGCATGAAGGAGTGATCCCGGCCTTAGGAGTGGGATTCCATTCCCAACTCCGAATTGGGGGCTGATTGGTCTCCCGGTAAGCGTACTTGGTTGCTGTACAGCTAAGTACCGCTGCCTTCACCAAAAGATGTTCTGTCTCTGTCTGGGTGTAGAATTCCGGGGTTCCGTACGTTAGACTGCTTCCCCTCCCTCTCTTCCTGAACAAGAGCGTTAAGGCGCCTCGGACCTTCGGCTCTAAAAAAGTGCCCGCTAATATGCCTGTGTATTCTCAGCCCATCTAATCAAATCAACCCGTCCCATCTTCTTTTTATTTGAGTCCCGGATCTGAGAGGAAGATAGATGCATCCGCCCGGGCACCCCAGCCTCGGGAAACCTTCGACCGGCACGCTCAGCGACCATTGGTTCCCGAATACACAGCATTATACTGTTCCGCCTTAGAGAGATCACTTTTCTCAATTTCCCTCTCCGTGGATGATCGGAGCCTCTGCTTTCGGAGATCAGGAGTTATTTACTTTTAAGTTAATAAAGGACCGTTCGTCTCCTCCCGCCTTCTCAGGCTTTGAGTCTGTGATCCTCCTACGAGTGTCCTGCTCTGCGAATTCCTCTTGAAAGCTGCAGGATCGGATGACTTGGAAGAGTCCCTACGGAAGTGGAATAAGCCGATAAAAGAGACCTCTTCGGACTCCAAGAAGAGTTTGCGGAGGTGCGTAGCGCTTTGAACATGAGTCTTTCGAGATGCTTAGCTATCCGAGCGAGTGACTTGTAGAATAGTACACTGCTCATGAGTCACCATTACTAATAAGTCAAGCTCTTTCATCTATAGAGTTCTACTTTAGATATCTCCTAGCTCCAACTTCGCATCTTTATCCTAAAATGGCCTCCCATTCGGACAAGAACGTCTGACGCCAAGGCTCTAACATAGATGAGATTGTGTTACACAGGAGCGCAATCAAGCACGACAGGAGGCAAGCAAGACGGCGACGCAATCAAACACGACAGGAGGGACAGACAGAATGAGCGACAGGAGCGCAACACAGACGAGCGAGAGGCTAAAGGATGAGTCTTGTCGAGCGCCTAGGCAAGGAAAACAAAAGAAATTCAGAGAAGAGATTCGTATTCGTTTTCATGGAATTGGCGACAGACTCAATTCAGGGTCAACAAATTCAGAGAACAGATTGAATTAAAGAGAAACAAATGTTGATCAAAAATGCGACAGAAAGCGACAGCGACGTGAGAAAGCGTTAGTGCGTTTGATTCGCCAACTTTTTGATGCGAGGCAAAATCTGAAATTCGCGACAGAAAGAAGATTGAATTACGGCTGAGTCTTCGTCGGAGAGGCTACGCATCGCTTGCTACAACTTGGCTACCTACCTTGTCTAATCTTTCCACTACTAGACCTAGACATTGCGCTTATCTTGTCTTGCTTGGCTAGACATTGTGTTTGCTCTCTACGCTTCGTTCGCCTTGCCTTATCGGCTCATACATCGATAGCTAAACTCGAGTCGAGCAAGATCTAGATGCCTCTCCTTGTTGCACAGTCAAGACAAGAGATTGCTTCGCTTCGTCATCTTCTCACTCAATGATAGCCCGGAGATTGACTCGGAACAAGGTATGCGATATTGCCCTATCTTCTAGACTGAGTTCCGCTTAGAGTCTCGCTTCTTGGTTTTGTCATAGCTATGCTGAGTTCTATGGCTTCGCTGCGTCGATTGAGTCTCGCTTATCTATCTAGTAGAGTAGAGAGGCTATGCTTCTCGCTTTGCAATGCTTTATTTTATGCCTACCTCGTTCGCTCGAGTTCGCCATAGCTTCGTTATCAATCAATCGAGAATAACTAACTCATTCATGCGAGAATAACTAATCGATACGATCAGGAAGGAGCCCTAACGATGCTCTGTCTCCGTAGTCAGGACTTCGGGCGGGACCTGACCAGTCCCCTCTGGGGTTCCTACTTCGGGATCCGGCGGGGAGGTGGGGGTTTGGCTTCCCGGAGTCGGAGGTGTAGGCTCATAACGGTTTTTAGACAAGCCGGAGACTTTCAACGTAACCCCCTGCCAGCCGTATGAGAAGTCGAAATCGGCCCCCGCACGTTCACACCTTATCATAATCCTTTCGAGATCCCGCCTATAGGTGAAAAAGGCTAATACAAGATAGCCGAAAAAGCAGAAGCCTAAGAATAACCAGGAAGTCCAGTTATTCCCTAAGTCTTTGATGGCGGAAATGAATTTATCCAGTCGAGGCATGATTGATTGAGCAAAAAGGATTCCCTCCAGACTCCGTCAAGCCTCTACGAGTAGTGAAGAATGATAGTGAGTTGTGCTTGGTTGTTGACCAACGGAAAGCATGGGAGAAAGAATCTCTTACGAACAAGTAATAATGATATTAAAAAACGATGCTTCCTTGGCCATGTTCCACATGGATTAGCATTATGTCATTCCTACAAGTGATCAACCATCCAGGATTGGAAGAAGTGCTAGATAAGGACTTAGAGATCAAATAGAATATGTATCTTTCCATTCCTCGTGAGCCACTTATTTCTCCGAAAGAAGAGATCAACTGAAGTTTCCTCCCTTTGACCAATAAGTCCACTTTCTTACACCATTGGGATACTTCGAATAAACTAGAGTACATATAGGATACACCGGTGCTAAAACCTTTTCTCAAGATATCTTCCAAACTGTTGGGGGCGTTGCTCCAGATCTTGTTCCCCAGGCGGGAAAGCAGTTGGTTTCGGAGTTTGAGAATTCTGCTAATCCCAAGTACTCCATCTCCATCATTGCATATGGGAATATAGAAAGTAAAGAGGAAAAGGCATGACCAGAAGAATTGTGTGAAAAAAGTGAATTTATCCAGTTGAGGCATAGTCTCTTAGCTCGTAAACTCGCTCCGCTCGTTCCTGCTGTGGCTCTGCTTTTGACAGCGCGGTTAGTCCTGATAGGCGGTGATGGATGGGACCTTTTCTCGAAATGAAATGCGCATTCTTTTTTATCTTCACTCAACTGTAGACATCACGATGCATATGGCGTCTGCGGGCACAGATTGAACCGAGTGATCGGAAAAGTATACCATGTTAGAATCCCGTCCGTCGTGACCGTGACAGACAGGGCCTCAGACCGAGATGAATGTGGTAAGCATGGTTCTCCTCACCAATCTCTATCTTTAGTAGAGATTCGGGGTCATAGCGATTACACCGTCGTCTTGCCGTCCACTTAACCTCCGGAGGTTGTAAAGCAGGAGTTACGAGTGGAGACCTTCCCAACAAAAGAGTCATTCGGCGGAAAGAAAGCCTAAGCCTATACAGCTGGCTAGCCTTTCTCAGTGTCGGGCGAAAATGCCGGTTGAAGAGAATTCTCCCGATCATCGCGTAAGCCGAGCTGGGAATTTGGCATCAGATCGTCGGTTAGCTGACCCACAGGGCTTTGGGTAGGGAAGGAATCTGTATTTATAACATTCTTCCGAGCGCCTTCCTGGATTTCTTTGCATTCTCGAAACCATCAGCCTTCAACCGATAGACTATGACTATGCAAGGGCTGGCAGAACGGAAAGGATCACACCGGAAGTGAGAAAAGAGGTAGAAGAGGTCTTGCCTTTCGAGGCATAGACATCCTTTCTTTACCTTTACATTACAAAAAGCAGGCAGGCGAAGAGCGCATACTAATAATCTACTATGATAATATCAGGTGGACTATTTACCGGCCTCTTATCTCTATCTGCCATAAGATGGCAGAGAGTTTTGGAAAACTCTCGGATAAGGAGGGGGTTCCTGAAGAAGGTCCTTCTCATTATCTTTGATGGTCTGTCTAAGGCAATACTACTGTATTGGAGCCTACCTGTTTACCAAGAGTGTCGGCAAACTGGTGAAAGGATCAGGACTGCTGTTTACTGCGCTTTATTGAAAGCAGTGCGCATCCTCGCTCCAAAAAGCGGACGGGGGTGAAAAAAGACCTCCGGCACTTTTGCCGTCTCCCTCACACGGTCAGGGTATCCTAGGATTATTCCCGCCTTCCATCGTAGAATGATCTATAGGAAGGATGACAAAGCGGATCAGTGAGTTCAGATGTATTTGTCGTTCTTTTCACTTTCAAAAGAATAAACGAACCACTTTGAAACCAGTCAAATCACGGCGGGGAAGCACACTTTCCTAAAAGGAGAGCTTTTGTCGATGCGCTCTTCCCCACTCGTGTTGAAGAAGCTGGTACCGGATTCCATTCTTTTTTAGGGAATAGCAGGCAAAAGGCGAGAAAGAATAAAAACCCTAACTATTTAATAGAATTAGTAAAGGGCTTTTCCCTTACTAGTCAAGTGGTAAGGTAGGGCGCTATTCGATGAAGAAAACAGACTTTAGGAAAGTGGTTCAGGTAGCTCAGCTGGTTAGAGCAAAGGACTGAAAATCCTTGTGTCAGTGGTTCGAATCCACTTCTAAGCGGGCGAAGGGTCCAAAGGTAGCCGGATTTCAAAATTCAAGTGAAAGAGGAAGCACAAAAATGTGAGCGCTCCTGCACTAGACGGCTTTTTGGCGTCGCCCTATCTTGTCTTTAAAGATTTCTTTTCTAAAAAAAGCCCCCGGATTGGTTCTCGTGTCCCTGTGCCCCAAAGGATGGGCGAGTTCGGTTCGAGTGTTCATCGATCGGGTGGATCTATATGCGGAGGGGGGGGGTGAGACGAGGTGTAGCGCAGTCTGGTCAGCGCATCTGTTTTGGGTACAGAGGGCCATAGGTTCGAATCCTGTCACCTTGATGTGACGCTGAAGTCAGCAAATACTAAAATATGAACGAACATCGACCGAACTCCTCTTACTCGTGACTCGTATATGTACTTTCTATAGCAAGCACACTATAGGAGACCTATAGCTAAAAATCATATAGCACAGCACCACAGTATATATACGAACCTATACGGAACACTTATCTTTCCTCGTTCCGGTCACTGCGTAATTGCGAAAAAAGTATGAACCCGAAAATGAAGAGTTCTTGTGCGAGGTTGAATACCAGGAGATGGGATTGAGAAGGGACCCTCTATATAATAGAATAGGTAAAAAGTTGTCTAGCTGAGAAAGACAGAAGGTTGACCGGTTCAAAAGCTTTCTTCTTCGTTCTAAGAGCAAGGCAGGGGTTGGACGGCTCTCGGTTCTTGCCAAGAACGTGACCTTCTTCTTGCTTTACTGAAAGGGGTGACTAAAACACTTTGATAAATCCGGCGCCGTCACTATAAGAAAAGAAGAGTTCATTATTGTTTGGATTATTAGTTCCTACAAGTAAGCTGCGGGCTAGGGCGGCGAAGCCTCGTAGTCAGACTCCAGATTGAGTGAAGATCCTGGGCGGGCCCCTCTTCATTAAATCTGTGAGCGAAAGAGAGCTGCTTTCTTCTCTTTTATTATGCCGCTGGAATCTTATAACGAGCGACCTTAGAGAAGATAGCTTTTACGCACTCCTCGAGTTTTCTTGCCTGCGCTAACGCCCCGCTACTATACCGCTCGTGCTGTCGCAGGAATTTCTTTTTAAAGGAAAGGAAGGAGAGTGCTATCATAGTACTGGCGATTTTCTTCAACCAAGTTGACCTTCTCGAATGAATCAATGAGTGGGATGACTTGAGGAAAGGACTGCTAGGTGATAAGGACAAATTCGAGTAAGAAAGCCCTTGGTCTACGCTTTTAAGGGGCCCATCCCACGAACCTTTCCCCTTTTCAAAACAAATGTAATAGAAGACCATAGGCTATTGAAATAAAAAAGGCATAGCATTCTCTGGGCACATAGAAGCTCTGCGTCGAACTCATCCTATGCCCTTCCATTCATACGAAAAAGAACTCTCTCGTGGATGGCCCATGCTAACTACCACCGGAAAAAGGACAAAAAGAAAAGGTCTTCCCGGAGAACAATAAAAAAGCCTTTGACCTATAGGTATGGAAAAAGAAGTAGCTATTCTATTAGTTGGAGCGAACCGCACCTGCGGATGGGAAGAGATTCTTTTTTGGGTGGGAATAATAGCCATTAGGTCCAGGTGCTGGGTCCACCGACTCCTCAGATCGATCACGAAGCCCAGAAGATAGATATTAATCTATAATGTGACTGCTTCAATGGCTGCTTTACCGACTGCTTCCTCCTCAGAATCTGGCTCGCCTTGACTTCATGGTCGAGAAGAGCTTAGCTTTCGAGAATGTTATGAGATGGCTTGGCGAGAACTGGCTGAAGCATCTAAAAAGGGAAGCGTCCCGGGACTTTGCGAAGAGCCATCATCTCTTGAACAGCATTTTCAAGTCCATCTAGATAAAGAAAGAGGTGCCTCACAAGAGATCCTATCGCCGTCAGAGAGCTGGTTAGGGGTAACCTCCGTGCATTTACGAATATCATTAGCAGCTTGAGCCTTCCTGACCTAACCCGACCTCTTTCTCCAATCGAAGTCAGACTTGCGTACTCTGAGACCGTTCTGGGGACCTGCTTGCCCTTCTTCCCTCTCGAAAAACAACTCCGGAGTGAATGCCTTTGATGCGACTAGCCGGGCGGGTGGAAGGAAGTCGAGTTAGGAAGAGTCTCTTCCGTTCAGTAGTTCAGCACATCGGATCGTGCAGCCGAGGTTTTTTGAGCCGAATGTCCTCAAGAGACAAGAGAAGAGATGACTCTTTCTCGATGTGAATCATAGCCATGGCGGACGGGTCTAAAAGAAGAAGAGTTTACTTGTTTACATAAAAAAAGAAGGATGAAATGGAAATAGGAAATTAATAAAAAAAAAGAAAAGTGAAAGAGGCAAATGAAATAGCATGAGCTGATGCAGAGGTCCCAGTTCCAAAAGCGCGAGAAAGGCAAGTCCGAAATCTTCCTTTTAAGGGACACGGGGCCTATAGAGAAGGGCAAGAGCTTCGGAGGTAGCATCCGGTCCAACAAGCGAAGCGATCTTTTTTTGCCTAGCCTTATTTTTTTTGGTCAGTTAGTTACACTTTCTTCCCTTTGTTGGTAGGAATGGAAGGTATGAGCTCAAAAGCTCAAAGGCTCCTGTAGAAAGACATGGAGCTATGAAGGCGGCGAAGGATCCATCGCAGGAGGCCCGACCTCTGTTTTCATGACCGATCAACCAGGACTTTGATAGTCTTTACTGGCACGGAATGGAAGAAAGCAAGATCGGTTTTTGAGAAGCCCTTTCTGGTAGGCGGGTGAGTAAGTAAAGGATAGCGGCAACGATCCAGCTAGGCTTTTTTTAGTGGTAAATCCGGTATATCCACTCGAAAGTAAGCAAGTAGGCTAGCTCTAGTTGATGAGGGTTTACGTAGTGCAAAAGAGGCGCCGCAATTTGGTTTATCTATTTTAGTAGAAGTAGTCGATCACGGGTTGTGCTTTCAGAGCGCTCTAAAATAGTATTGGTATAAAAGGGCGTTAGGCCGATAGAGGATAGGTATAACTAAACTATATCACTATCCAAAGAAAGTGCAGTAGGAGACAGGCTTACTATCACACCGATGGGATTGGCCCGCTCCAGAGCAGTTTCCTCCCATAAATAGGATCGAAAAAGCCTATCAACCGGTATTCTACTGCGGTCCCTATACTACTAGATCCATTCGAAGAAAAAGAGGTCTACTGCATACTTCCGTTAAGACAAGTACCTTTTCCTCCTACTATTGGTCTCCTCTCTGTCGGATCGTAGACCACACGCGATCTTCTCGCTCGCGCTGAGATGCGACCACCGTGGCAGTATGAACAGCTGTCCCTTCTTTCCAATAAGAACCGGCCCTCGTGCTTTCACGTGGTGATCTCGGGTTTTCCCTTAGCACCCTTGTTCTATTCTTTCTATTGGTTTGGGGGTTGAGCAAAGCAAGTAGAATATCTTTCCTTTTGATCCAAAGCAAAGTATGAGTTGAGGATCATCAATAGCAGGGGATTTCGTTTTTGCTGGTTGAGTTGATTGAGATGCTTACTTGTATGAAATAAAAACAGCTTCTTCTTTTTCTACAGTACAGAACAAGGCATTCTTGCAAAGATAAGAGCCTAAGCAGTTCAAGCCTATGTGACCAACATCAAAAGAAGCAAACCAGGTTAGGAACCAAACCCCGGTCGTTAACTCCTCGTGATTGAAACAAATGACCATTCACATACTTTGTTGTGCCCATCCGATTCTCATCAACTCATTCATAGACGATAAGCCCTCATTTGGTAATTGGTTCTTCCTTTGATTGAGGGCAAAGAGATTTCCATGGAAAATGGCTTGTCAAAGGCTTTCATTCGGTTGGGCAAATTGACTACTTCATTCCTCGGCAGCATCTCTATCAAAGATACCCTCACGTACTCAAACCTAAATGCCAAAGAAGCAGAGCAGAATTGGGAATTGGTTATTCTCTGGTAATTCATTCCTCTTTGCATGCCGCAATCTATCAAAAACCGATTCCTTATCACTTGGCTATATCCCAGGCCGTCATTTCATCAAAAGTCGAAAGAGGTCGAGAGGAACTCGAATTTCTCTCGCTTGATAAGCCCAGAGTCTCCCTTGTTGAGAACACAATGTCTTACTTCCCAGCCTACTAGGACTGCCGATTGATAAAGAATAATGCTCTTTTTTCGCCTTGAGGCAGGATATAAAATACTCTTCGTAAACTTTCATTTCCACTTTCTTGAAATTGCTGCTTCTCGAGCTTTTGTAAAGCAGTCACCAAGTCCAATTCTTTCGTTATATTCCCTCATGTCCGGGAAATGAGTCAAAGAAAAGAAGCTAAGCTTCGAAGTCCTATACCTGTGCTACTGTTCATTCAATTACATTGCCTATCTAATCGCATTGATTCTCCTTTGCAGATCAATCATGTCACTCGCATGTCATTGACCGCTAGATCGATCTACTACATGAATGATTTGATGTACGAATCGGACTCTCAAAGAGAAGACCAAGGTTTGCAGACCCTCGCCATCAAATGCTTCTCTTGCTGTGGAGGGGGATCATGCAATGGCATATCATCAACAGATACCACTTCTTATTGATTTGTATGCTTTTTTTTCTACAAGGGAAAGGGTTAGTCTCTCTTGAACACATACCACCTCTCTCTCACATCTCTTTGGGAAGTTTGCATGTCCTCTCTTCTCTGGCCACCTCTCAGCTGGGCCTTGTAATGAAGGAAGAATTGGATGTGGGAGGTAGAATTGAGCTAATGTGTGGAACAGCATTCCCAGTATGACTTGCCTAGCTAGTGCTTCCTAGCTGACTGTACTAAATGCATTGATGTTGTCCAAGCAGCACTGCATTCAATCTTGCATAGGCCCTCTCTATCTGCTGAACGAGGAGCTTTACCCAAAAATCACCCGAAAGGGGCTAATTGGATTTTGAGTCTCTCTCTAGTGCCCATTGATCAAAGTCCTAAGCTTGTTCATTGTCTTTCTCTTTCTTTGCAGCTAGAAATCAAAAAAGTAGTAAGATTTTCCTTGGCTTGATTAAGCTGATTGAGAGCCCCTTGGGACCATTGCAATTGCAAATTAGCATCTGCTCTAATGATATCATCTTGAGCTTGAGCAATTAAGGTTTTCAAATTACCAAAACGTCCACTGAAAAAAATGACTTTGAAGCCCTTTCAGTTTGCCTTGAAGTTGAAGGATAACAAGAGGAGCTGAACGAAGTGAAGCTGCTTGATAATCCCAGTGATTAGCAACAAAATTGTTGAAATCCTGATGTCACATCTTCATAAACTTGAAAGGTTTGGGGGAAGGAGCAGCATCTTGAACAGAGAGGATGAGAGGAGTGTGATCTGAAAAATTTCTAGCTAGATGAGACACTTGAATAGGAGGGAATTGAGATATGAATGCACTGTTGATCAGGAACCTGCCCAATCTGCACCATATTATAGCAGTGCCCTGCTGGTTGTTACACCAGGTGAAGATATTACCTGAGGATCACAAAGGCCAGCTTGCTGCATAAAAGAGTGAAACTCACCCATGGCATGTAAATCAACTGAGCCACCACCTGCCCTCTCACACAATTGAGAGACAATGTTGAAATCGCCCCCAAAAGGCATGGAATTAACAGCAGAGATTTTCAAAAGATTATCTCAGTTCTTTCAATTTGACAGCATTTGGCATACACAACAGAACAGAGGCAAGAAAGATCTGAAGCTGCCAAATTCGCTTTAATAGTAATGGCCTGATCACAAGTATGGAAAGGAGTAATGTTCACTTGGGCATTCCAAAAGAGGCAGCTAACCATGGCTTTGAGTTGATTGAGATTGGGAGGACTGAACGATTGATTCCTATTCTTATTATACAATATTCTTGGATGATATAGATGGTGGGAACAATGAAGCTGGTTCTTTATCTGTAGGTTGCAATCCGTATTCTTTCTTTTCTCGATCTACTGCTTGCTTTCGCCCCTCAACCAAAGGGAGAGGAGAAGATATAACAATGTTAACCATATCAGATTCTGCAACAATAGGTTGCTTGCCTGATGAAGGACCATTGATTTCCTTAGTCGAATTAGCGGCTCCATTAGGCATAGCCCATAACATCTGAAGCATTAGGCTGCTCTTGGACTTCTTCCTCAAACTCAGTCACTTCCTTGTCACGAGTTGGACTCGAACCAACACTTCTGGGAAATGCAATTCACTACAATTCCAGGGAACTCCCGTTATTCTAATCGCGACTTTTGTTACCCGGTTCCCCAAGTGGGTACGTCCGGGGAAGGGTGACCTATGGAAGCTAATGCGTAAACTATGAACGAATTGTTGTGAGCCTTCGGAATACTCATAAGCGAGAAGTATGATCCGGGATATCGACCATCTACTTGAATTCGGTATCGACATCTTCAAAGGAAGACTAGGTTTTTCTGGTAGGAACCCGGTCTGGTTCGGCGTTTAAGGCTCTTCAAACTAGAAAGCAAAGCGGTTAAACGAGCTATTGAGGGATCTATCAAGCCTTTGAAAAGGTTGTTAACCCGGAACCTGGTTCGGTCTAAGGGAGTTTTTGTTCTATTCTATGGCGAAGCAAGCAAGCCATCAACCTAAGCGAAGCGGAGCAAGCGATTTAGCTCTGTGAAAAGCTTCCCTTCGCTCACTTTGTTCGCTTCCGCCTTCTTGAAGTCAGCCTAAATCAACAACTTCCCTCGAACTCGAAGATTCATTCGAGAGGGTACTAATAAGGGGTGGTGGGCTGGCGAACGTTTCGTTGACGGGTTGAGGGCGACCGAAAGCTACTATTTCAAGTTGGGTAAAGCGCTTCTTCGATTAGAGAGGTCGAAGCATTATTGATGGTGAGGCGGCCGAGGAAGGGGTTTCTTAGACCCACCATAAATGGTCCTCATAAAGAATTGGAAGCAGGTAATAGTCGGCTGTAACAGTAGAGGCAGTAGCTATGACTTATGTATCGATTAGCGAATAGTAGGCGAACGTCGATCCCTCTCAACCAGATGTCCTTGCTTACTTGGAAGAGTCTGAATCAAGCGAAACCCTCGATTGCTAATAAGAAGGTTTGCCCACGTGGGGAGTTCAGGGGACGCTGCCACTGGAACCTAAAACTTCACCATCTTATTATATACGTAATACGATGTATGGATCCACCTGGTTATTGAGAGCGAAATGAGAGGGAACGAATGGATTCTGGCTCTTTCCTACCTATTCGACTTTGTTTTCGAACTTCCGTGGAGAGGGTTAGGTAAAGGGATCGGTCGAGTAATATATATTAGATTATTATAGCAAGAGATATCTCCAAACTGAGCCACTTCTAGAAGTAGAAGACGGAATGAAAGAGATAATCAGTAGCTATATCTTCTCTCATTCTAGTCGAGAAAGCGGAGAATGCTCGCTCGACCATAGAATGCACGAAAGGCTAGTGCTTAATATCATTTTCGTTAGAAGGGAAGTGACTGAGTTGGAGCTGAACGAAGTGAAGCTATCGTCCCTGTAGTTGTTTTGATTGATTGGCTGTTCCAGGTAAAGGGTCAGGGGAGGATGGGACTAATTAGAAAGCAAGCGGAACTGAGTTCGACTAATACGCTACGCTCCTTATAGGACAACACTCGAACTACTACTATCTTACACCAGCAACCCTATCTTTTGATCATAGGCCGAGCTTGTGAGTAATTGTCCACGGCGTTCCAGCATAAACTAATGATTATGCCGAGTCCGTGCTTGCGAATCTATATGGGTTCTACCCCCGCTATCGAAGAGAGATGTGGCAGGCAGAAAAAGAAGGGGCTGGCTGTGAGTATCGAAAAGTACACCTCAAGTACCACGGGAAAAGTACACCTCAAGTACACCTCAAGTACACCTTCACGCACGGGCCAAGTCACAGAAAGAAGAGCCTCGACTCAAGAGGCAAGAGGCAAAGCCAAAGAAAGAGGTGTTGATTCCTAACAGGCCAATCGAACAGGCGCCGAAAGCAACTCGACGCGGTTCAGAAGCTACAGCCACTTAATTGACAGATGAAGGTCAGAAGCTTCCCCTATCATATCAATCAGGGGAGGGACTAGATTGTGAAGTTTCAGAAATCCCTGACCTACTTGACTTGTTCTACCTGACGCCATTGTCCGATCTGGATTTGAAGTCAAAGAAAGAAAGCAACTGGAGTTGAAAGACTGGGCAATAGCCTTTCTTATCTATTCTATCCCGCAAGGCCGAGATTGGTGATTCTCGTCGCTAAGCACTCTCTCATAAAAGAGTCGCGTACCAAACCAAAGGGCAGTCCCGTCGGATCAAAGGAAGGTCAGACTAGCAACGGACGAAGCGGGTGAAGAGCTTAGGTATAGAAAGGGACAAAGAGCTTAGCCGCCAAGCGAAGGGGCAAAGGAGAGCCGAATGGCCACTTGACTATCTACTACTAGAATCTAATAAGGAGTGTGATAGCGCCAGAAGATAAGCTATCAGCAACTGTCACACCAGAATGAGCTGATCGGGTAAGCACGGAGAAAGCTTGCATTGAAAAGAAAGGGGGTAGTGCAGCTAGAGGAGAAGCCTGAGCACCCCAAACAGTTGAGAGAAGTGTCAGATGGATTCCTTATATTGGAAGATCTTGAGTTTGCACATCACGGCAGGAGATGTGGTTTTCAATTCATATGAGAAGGGATCATCCCATACTTGAAATGTGTCCTTCCTTACTGAGAAATCCTGCCTGACTAAAGTTCTTTCTCTCTGACCTGGCTGTACACTGTCAACCGTTGCCTTCTCGTTTAGATCGGTGAGGACTTATGCCCTGCGGTTACCGGCTTCGCGAGACCATTTCGGTCTACTCATGGCTAGGCTCTATGGGCCCGGACAGCCAACCGAAGACTCTCAGAAAAAACAACCTTGACATGACCTCAGAATCAGAGATCAAGAGAGAACTAGCGATCAAGAATGACTCGATCCTTAACTGACAGATTCGATGACGAGAGTTTCAGATTCAGGAATCGAGAACTTCTTCACTTAAGATAAGAATTCGGATATGCTGAACATCTGAGTCTGAGTATGCCGGGTATGTGCCAAGCCCAGTGGATTGGAGAATCAATAGAGCTCGTGGTTGATCTTCCAAATCCCGATCCGCTTCTTCCTCTTTTTCATTGTCTGAAACCGGACGCTAGCCCCTTCTATGAGAACCTGACGATGGTTTAGCTGCGGAGATCCGTCACCTTTTCCATTGGTCTTTGCTCTAAGCTTGAACAAGGGCTTTCTCTCTGCTTGAGTGGCTTGAAAACAATCAAGGCTGGGCCTTTTATTGCTTCTTGTCCCCTCGGGTCGGGCAAGCGGTGGAACGTCGAATCAATGCTTTTCTCCCTTCCACTCATCTAATGCAAAAATGACTCGGATACGTATTCTTCCGTGATCCATTTCATGAATCATTAGAGTGCGCGGTGAGGAGTTCAGGGCAATTCCAGTCGATTGATCCTCCGCTTCTGGCCGTCTCGCTCCTATCGCTTTGTTGGCTGACAGCCCCTACCGCTAATCAGAGAGAGGTAGCGAATCGAATTCAGTGGCGGCCTTGAGCTCTTCTTCTTTCCGCCCTCTTTGCCGTGGTGGTATACTAGAGTCGATAGGCCTAAAGGCTGCTCTTCTGCTCCAACGGTGGAACTCTTCTACTTCCTTTATCCGCTATCGCTATGTCACAAAGTTGGGTAAGCAGTAGAACTCGTTGCCCTTTATTCCACGCTACGCTATAAGTGACAGCTCAATTCTTGGATAATCCATAGTGTCTGGTGTTGGGCGAGATGGGGAGATCCACTCCTTGCTTCAGCCCCTCCCACAGACAGACCTGGGTGGGGATCTCTACTCGAATAGAAGGCGCGAACTCATCGATGCTATGACAGCCCTTCCTTGCCTAACCGCTGCTGTTTTCTCAGGTCGAGTTGAGGGCTTGAGCTTCTATGATTCCTGTCTTGTTGCTTTTGCGCCGGCTGTCTTCTTTATTTAAATTAATAAAAAAGAAAGTGCTTGTCTAATCGATAGTGGCCCGTTCCTCTGATTATGGTTGAGCTGCCACTGATTGACTAACCTCACTCAGGATCTCTGATCCCTACGACATGATCTCAGGTGATCCCTCTCAATCTAGTCTAAAAGCTCGAGCTTCTCCACTGCTCGATTTCACAAGTCATTGAGTGGCTGATGATAGCTATAGCTGCTTGAATAAAAGACAGGCTTTTTCAACTCCAAGCCGGAACCAGTGCTATCGGAGGGCTACCGTCGCTTTCCTTCTCCCCCTAAACCTTCCTGCCTTCCCGCCAATCACTTGATTTCCAGTTTTCCTAGGCCTAATCCCTAGGTCCACGGATTAGCAAAGCGGGCCGATGAATTGCTTCCGGGGTACGCCTGCCGAGGGGCAAGCAAGGCTGCGGGAAGAGTGTCAGAACTAGGCGGGAGCAGAGCACTCCTGTCCATAGAGAAGGCGGGAGCACAAAAGAGGAGTGATGCCAAGTCGGGGGACTTTCTTGATCAAGTAAGGAAGACGCGGCCAAGCTATGCATAGCCCTTTTCTACGATGAAAGACTTTTCCGCCTAGCTTGACGACTGACAGAACTGAGACTGAGACCGTAGTTGCTGCTGTGCTGCCTGCTCTTAGCCCGGAGGTGCTCCTGCTTATCAAGTGACTCCAGTTCGAGTTGAAAAATGGATGTGATTTACCAGTTGAAGTAGCTGAAAAAGGAGAAGTCGAAAGTCTCGGTTGCTGTTGACGTGGACGTTGATCTAGGCAATTTCATAGCTCCTAAAGGCTGCGCTTGCGTAGATGCGGTAGCTACGGAGCAAGCGTAATTGGTCTAAGCTCTTTCGGTTTAGGGTGGGATCGATTCGATAGACTTGATCCTTAGGGGGAGTTTTCCCGTTATTTAGATAAGGATCTATGTTCAAGTGCAATATCCGTTTGAGTTCTTTAAGGCCGAGTCAAGCCCGCTGTAGTGCCTTCAGTCCTTTTATGAAAGGGAGTTCTGTTCTGTGATTCCCATTGCATTACTGTCTGTTCTTCAGTCTTTTCCTTTGCAACAATTCGGTTGGTAAGGCAAGGCCTATTTTCTCCCTTAGGTCTTTGTTTTTTTATTTGTCTCAAAAATGGGGTTTTGACTAACTTTCTTCTTAGGAAAGAAGAAGACCATTGATCTTATAATACGTCACCGGTGTACTTACTTCAACACAAGAAGTGTGGGCCTCTTCGATATCGATAGAAGCACTTTCTTTGTCTTGGTCCCAATTCAACTACATCCGCTATAGCATTTCAAAAAAGTGGTTATTGAGTTCACGGAACACAAACTGAACCTTCAAGTTCAGATAGTGAGAGAGTGAACAAGAAGAAAAAATTATATTAATGAATTCTATTCCGCTATCAAGAGAAAGAAGGAATACCCGGCAAAGTCCCATATCCTCATGTGCTTTGGGATGGAGTTTGATCTGGGCTTGTCTTGCATTACTTGTTTCTGGAAAATCAGTCTTCCATGCCGGTTCCCGTCCGGCCTTAGACTAACTCGCAGTCAGACAGGTTCGTGAGATCATAGTCTGATTCTTCAGATCCTCGCTTCCATCCCACTAGACTAGAAGAAGGACCAGCAAGAAGGAATCAAAGGTAATAAATAGCTTTCTCTTCCCGGGATTCAGAAAAAGAAAGAGGGAAGACATTAAAATGTTTAACTAAACGAAAGCCTTGTCGATTAAGCTTATAGGCGGGCGTGGGTACTTGCTTACGTGCGTAATTGCCGACGGAGGAAAACAGTATTGGAGCTTACCTTGTGGCAAAGCAAGTGGTTAGCCTCTTTAAGAGTAGTAACGCAGAGCTTTCTAAAACTCTGTGCGACTTGATCGTCTTAAGAGAGAGCAACTTGTCAAACAGCGTACCTAGGTAAGTCCATAATCCTTTTTATTTATACCTTCAAACGTCCTCTTTGTACAGGATTTTGGCTTCCGGGTCACCGGTGTAAGGGTGACTGAGCGCTGCATTAAAAGCGGCAGACAACCCTGTGACGTCCAGAAAAAGCTGTGACAGTCACACTCTCAAAACAACGATCAAGACTCGCCTAGACGGCTGGGTGTCTCACCAGCGGAGGGAAGGCACCTTCGACAAGGGTCTCCTTGTGCAAGGAGCGGAGTTGACAGGGCAAATGTTGTGTGCGATAGCCTAAAATAAGAGCGCTATAAGCACACTCTACCGCACTGTTGCTCCACATTGGACAGAAGTGTCCACATGCACTGCATAAAATGAAGCGCAGCAAGATGGAATCCTTCTGCAGAAGAGGCGGTCGAAACCTCTTCTCACCAATTTGGTTTGGGACGAGAGCCTCACCCCTGTGAAAACAAGGAAGAAAGTCAGTTACAAGCAAGTAAGAGAACTCGGTAAAGCCCTTACTAACCTCTATTCCTCAAGTCCCGAAGCGGATCTGCGACAGGAAAAGCAGGAAAGAACCTTAGGGAGATGGAGGCAGCAGGGGAGTCAAAAGGAGAGAAAAAAGGCTATTAAGAAAGAGAGGAGAGGCCGACATCAACAGGAAAACTTTTCGAATATAGGACTTTCGCCTCAGCGATGCCATCCTCTACTCCTACGTCAGGGATATAAGGGCGGGGTGCGCCATAATGGGGTTTGCGATCTATGGATCGGAGGATTTGAACGGCATGTCTTTCTGCGATGGACCTAGACCCTTCCCTTATTCTTCCTTCAATTAAAGAAATGGAATAATGAGAGCTTTGGTAACATTTTTAAGAAAAAGCCTAGGCGAATTTTAGGAATGAAAAAGAAAAGCCGATTTACTGAATCTGACTTTCTTAGTAACCTTGAATAGGAGATGAAAGCCACTCTCCTAGGAGGGAAAAGAGTCTGGGTTCGCCTTCCGGCCATTCAAAAGGACGCCAGAGAAAGCATGTGCCTTGACTTTCGCGACCTCAACAAAGCCAGTCCCAAGGCTGACTGTCTTTCATGTTCTAACTCACACAGCGGATATGCGACATTTCCTAACTCTCCTCTCCAGTGGGACCAGGCGGGCCGTTTCCTTCAACTAATTCAAGCGATTCAGTCAGTAGGAAAGTCATCTCACTGAACATTGGATTATATACAACCTCGTTAACATTACAACCAATCCATCGTATACATTTCCATTAAAAATCTTTCTCCCCATTCTCTTAGGGCAATGGCAAGGATCAGGATCAGAGCTCCCCTACCAATCCCCTTCATAAGAATAGTATGTGGTCGAATCTATTGCAGCTTTCGACTGGGCTGTGGTCCGCCGAGGGCAGAATCACTTACTTCTTTTTCGGGTGATAGGTTGAGGTACCTTCGCCAACCCCCCGAGTCCGATCCCGAATCATCCATCTTTCTTCGCGAAGAGGGGCCGACATCATCCCCCCTCTCCTTTTTTTCAAAGAAGGATCAGACTCCATATTTGACGCATCTTCCCCTGGAGGACGAGCTCCAATGGAACCCTGTTCGCCGATGCCAGCGTCGGGTGCTTTTTCCTCGTCCCCGTCGTCACAAAAGACAGTCAATGGAAGACCCAAAAAAGAAAGAAAAATAAGGGAAATAGAGATTGGAATGACAGAAATGAGTAAATCCGCATGAAAAAGGGGCCGCTTTCGACGAAAACGATTATTGAATTCAGCCGCTTAAATATCCTCCTCTCATATCATAGCTTTTCGTCTCCTTGATAGCTGTAATCTTTGCCTGCCTTTTCTTTTTTCTCTGCGTTCAAGGTCTATCTCTCAACTCTTTCCTGCCAAGCCGCTTGATGAATGTAATGCAATTGTAGAATAGGGGTCAGTCTTTCAAGTGGGGATGCGGAACACCCTCTCAAACAAAGCAAGGACGTGACTAAGCGCAAGGTGCAAGGAACTTGTCTCGTAGAGTGAAGAGTGAATTAACCAGAAGGGAAAGGGGGGGCAAGTCAAAGTCAGGTTTTTAACCGATTCAGGATCAACTTCGAATCCAATAGAATCTAGGGTTAGACAAGGTTGCTCTGCTTCGCTACCCGTAGTTTCGGAGTACTCACCCTCGCCAGTTAAGTCAATGCGATCAAAAACAAGCAAAAAAGACGCTGTTTGGGGACTTTGATCACATTGGAATGGTGTCTTGGAAATTCATTCGATCACAACCCCAATGAAGTCCCGGGGAAATGCTCTGCTTTTAAGCTGAAGTCTGAAAGTGTTTCAAGGTCAGAATGCGTCTCAGTCGAACGGGAGTCAACCTTCTTATTTCATAGAACAGAACCTCTCTCCGTGAGATATTTCATTGTGGAAGGGCATGGTTTAGAAATAGAAACCAAAGATTAGAAGCGAGCACTATCCTCAACAGTATGTAAACAACCTAACCATTTCTATTAGAAGGCAGCGTGAGAAGCTAAGAAAAGGGGGCCTGTGGTAAGCTTGTCTTAACGATAGAGTAATAGCGCAGAAACCTCTTTGATCACTCAAGATAGTGAGCCAATGCCAACCCACTTCTTTAATCACGAGTCTTGGGTATCGGAACGAGAAAGAGGGCATAGGTACGATAGTTGCGAACCCCAGGTCGGTTGAAGATAGTAGCGAACCAGTAGGTTGTAGTAGCTCACCTGTAGGGATAACCCTCAAATCCCACTTGAAGTAGGTACCCTTTTAGCGGAGCAGGCTCCGGAGAAGGGAAAAGCGATAGGTACTCATGAGCAACAAGTATCCGTCCTTTTCTTTTATTTCTTTAATAGAAAGTCAAAAGTAAAGAAGCAACAAAGTGGAATATAAAGAACAAGGGCAGGAGTGGCTAGGCCCGAAACGAATGATGGGCTAACTGGCTGAAACCTTCCCCCTACTCCTATGGAGCTACTTTGTTCCAGTCACTCAGCGTGATACCATCAGTGTGCTCCTAGCTGCCTAAGTGAGTTTGCTTCCCTTTGCCTGGATCCTGTTCTAAGGGCATCCCTCTCTTAGTATCAACCTATCTTAGTCAACAACCGATTGTGTAAGAAAATAGGTTGTTATAGGTCGGTCCTAAAGGTAAGAGTAGGTTGCTCCTCTGTTCCCTACTAATTGCGTAAGAGCCTAGTTTTCTCTGGGTGAGTAGCTTCTTTCTCCAGCAGCTATTGCTAAAGTCGGGGTTTTTAGGCTATACATAGCTGGCCCTTCCCTGCCTAGAGGTAGGTGCAAACACTTTCTATACCATGATTCCATACATCCATTACAAATTCTTGTTTTGTTCAATGTAGAAGGGGCCCTCAACTCCTTCTTTGAAAAATGTTATCGTAGATCTGCCTGTGGCCTATTCTTTGCTTTTGCTTGTTGAGGAAGATAGCACATTACAAAACCAACCTTCGAAAATGGAAATGGTGGGACTCTAATGACTTGTAGAGTGTGTTTTTCCCACCTTGGCCAGGAAGAGATGTGAGACGAGGTTCTATCAAAAAGCATCGTCAGAACCGATCCGAAGAGGGGGCAAAGAAAGAGCAAAGGAACTCAGACTCCCATAGTGAGTATGTGGATTTCGTGTCTAACTTTCCAAAAAGTCTCAAGGAGGTTATGCCACCTGAGTGAATGGGCATCCCAGACATTGAAAGCCTGTCAGGTCAGGTAATTCAAGTGCTTGATGACTCGGCATATCCAAGTCACATAGCACCTACTCTCCCTATAGATGACCCAAGAGGCAGGATTTGATATGATTGGTGATACTCCTGTGCTGTCTCTGCCGGGCCAGCAAACCATATTCGATCGCAGGCTGTAACACATGGCTGACTCCGAGTGCCCTACATATATATAGAAGTAGGGCACCATGTCTGAAAGGAAGCCTACCCACCTCTATGAAACTCATGCCTTACAGGGTCTCTGAACAACCAACGGAGCAGAAGGAGGTGCGGGAAATCCAAGCGAGAGAGCCGATTCTTAAGTACCCGACCTAATCGATCTAGTTCACTTCAATGATAGAAAGAATGCCTATCTATCAATTCCTATCTCCATCTCCCGGACGTTCCGCTTGAGCCATGAATTTCTCTCAATAACCTGGAGACGCCCGACTTTGTGGGTTAAAGATGCCCCACATACATAGATGGAAAGATCAAAAAGCAAGAACATAGGCACATCAAAAGAAAGGAACTGAGACCAGGCGCATCAAAAGAAAGATCTCTAAATGCCGAATATTTTTTAGGAGGATCTTCTTTCGAAAGTCAACGAGCGAGGCGCCGGAAGAAGATGATTCGGAATAGGACTACAGTTGAGCTGACCCGAAGCCCATCCCTAATTCGGAAGGTTATTCAAAGACCAATTTCCCCATGAAAGAAAGAAGACGGAACGAAGGACCCAATCGATCAACTGGAAGATAATCAGTACCGATCTTCGCCGCACCTCAATTTGCTGCCTTGTCTTGCTTGGAGCTAATTATATATCCCAATTCGGAGTAAGCAGCCCCCGTTAATGAAAGTGTGATCCCATGATGTCGAGCAAGATAAGATGACTCGTCCCCTCACTAAAGATAGAATGACCGGGGATTGAACCTAGAGTAGATAGATCAGAAGGAACTTCAATAGTAGGTACATAAAGAATGGAACCCTGAATACCTACTAAAGGTGGATACAGAGAGAAAATCGAGGTGAGAACCCTATGACTGGCAGATGTACTGAACCTCGACCGGGAAAGCATTCGATCCCGCCGAAGATAGAATAGCAAGAAGAGTTCATACTAGGCTTTGTTCGGCGAAAGGAAAGGGAAGAGAGGATTTTCTCAGTTCGATGGCTTCATTGCCAAAACTCCGAGGTTCCCTTCTTACCTTGTTTATATGGGTATGACATAACCTGGGGGAAAGCTTGCTCAGAAGCAACCGGAGTTCACCACAGGGAGCTCATACGGCACCACCAAGACATCCAACGGTCTCAAACTCATGATTGATGGTGACCACACTTTTACGATCATAGGCTGGGCGTCTATAAAAAGCATCATGCCACCTGGGGATTGAGGTTAGGTTGTTTTACTCATGTGAGGAGCTAGCTGATCACTTCAATTCAATAAAGTCGCTTGCCCGATAGGCGCTTCTATGTAGTGGTCGGCCTTAAGGCCTAACGAGTGCTACGAGTGAATGCGTAGCTTTGTCAACAATTATATTATTCAATTTCGAGGTTAGAGGGACCCCAAAGCAGCCATTCTCTTAAGAAGAGCCGCTAAAGCCCTTGTTATTTCAATTCAATAATGTGTATCACCATACTGAATCTAGCGCAAAGCAAGGAATGATTATCGGAAGTTGGCTACTTACTTAGGTATAAATAAGTTCCTTCTTGCAGACCTAATTGCGCTCTCGAGGGAGATCTTTCAAGAGCTGCTTGTACTAAAGCTTGAAGGTAGAGATCAACTAAAGGTTGCCTGTAAGCAAGAAGCAAGCAGGTATCTATTAACAGCAATAGTAAGAGGAATAGAAAAGCCAAAAAGAAGCTGAAGTCATAGCTCTTACAGAAGTGGATTGCTTACAGATGCTGAATTCTGGGATGAAGATCTTAAAAGAAATTCTCCCCCTCACTCGTCTTAGAGTAGAGGTAGTTACCGCCCCGTGGGAGACCGCTACGCACCTTGCATCGCCCCGTGAGGCTATGAAATTGATTTCATTAGCATTACTTAGAGCAAAGAAATTACAAGATTAGTAGCTTATTCAATCCGATCAGGAATAGGATAAAGAAAATAATGGAATAGGAAGAAACTCTCCGACAATAGGACTTGAAGGCTTAGCTCTGCGAGCCCGCCGCTAGGCTCCGAATGAATGGTCAACGAGACCTTAATAATCTCTTTCGAGATAAAGGTTATTACAGAGGGGAAGGCACCCATCTGGCTTTTGCAGGAAGGCTAGTCACTCCCGCTCGACGTCCTTCAACTAACCGGCTCATTTACTAACAGAAGAAAGATTCATATTAACCGATAGGCTTAGACCCCCCTTACCTCTGTGATAGCCTATTTCTCCAGTTTACGAGGCTTTCAGTCTACGATAGCTGCTAGTTACAGATGATAAGGATAGGCTAGTTTCAGATTAAGCTAGTTTGGAATATAAGGAGAGGTTATACCATTCGTGCCTAACTTCCTTTTTCAAGCAGCCAGACCATTCAAAAGAAATTTCAGCAATCTTCGATCAAAGAGCGCTTGGTGATTCAATTGCTAGTGGTGATTGACTCTTGATTCAATTCCACCAAACCTTCCACCAGGATCTGCCCTAGTCCCAGAGCTTCTTTTATTCTAGCACAACAACTGATTCAATTGCATCACAGTGGATTCTCGAACAAGACGCTTAGGCATTCAGTACGACCGCTTATTCCAGCAAGAGCGGTAAGAGATGAAATAGCTAACAGGGCATTCTCTCCACCAGCTCATTCCCTTCCCCTTGATCGGATTCACTTTCACTGTCCGTGGGATATCTTCCTACTATTTATCCTTCCTTTATCTTTCCTCCCTCACTCTGTGATCCAATGCATATTAGGGTTTTTACTTTACCTTCTTCTTCTTCCTCCAAGAGCGCTTCCTCTTGCAGTAGATATTCAATCTCTATCACTAGCAGCTTAACGTCCTTCTTTCAAACAGTCTATTCCGATAGTGCCACAGCCCTCTCTCTGCGGTTAATCCAATTGTTTGGATATCCCCACAAAGATGTTCTCGAATGCGCCGTTCTATTTGCTTTGTTAGAATGCCCTCTTGCTGCTTGAGAAGGACATAAAAATACACTATTCAATGTCTCGAGTAGGCCAATTGCCCGCTACGCCCCTTTGCTTTGCCATCTCGTGAGTAGCTGTTAGATGCCCGGTCTTAGCATGAACAGATTCTGGGCATCTTCGATGAGGGATCAGAAGCATCGAATGCAAGCCAAGCTGTGGAAGAATAGGGTCTTTGCAAGATGCGCTCTTAGCAAGTGAATCATAAGGCTGTTCGGGAGAATTTCGGAAGATGTCCATCACCATCCCATTGAAGACGATTACTTCTATTGGCTCGAGCAAGGAGAAATAGTGTAGATAGAAGAGGACTTTCAGGCGCAACCTCAGGAAACTGAAAATGAGCTCGAGTTAGAAAAGGCACGAGAGTTCAAGCCCAAGCCAAGAAAAGGAAATCACTCAGCAGACATTGCAGGAAATGGATCAGCTCGATGATGCTGAAGCCATGCTTCTCAGAGACCTCTTTGCCGAATACCATGCCATGTACAAGGCTCTATCTGACACGGCTGAGCATAAACAGCTACCTACCCCTAACTCCAAATCAAGCTTCAAAGGAAGGATGGCAGTCAAGAAAAAAGTATCCCTGAACAAGCGGGTCGAAGGAGAAAAGCCTCCGTTGTCATCAGGGTCGCTGAGTCAAAACCGGAGGAATCCACAGGATGATGTCTGGCCAGAGGGTATGGACCGAAAGAATAATTTTGACTGGGGAGTAATGAGCAGGATTACATTACCATGGACAGACAGCCTGGGACTATGCCATTCCACACTACCAACAGAAAGGAGGAAAAGAACTGTTAAGCAAGACGGATGATGAATTAGCAACCGCCTTCCTCCCTTGCCTAGAGAAAGCCCACGGAGCGGTAGCGCTTGCCAGGCGCAGCAAGAGGAACGATTCGGCAGGTTCTTCATATGAGAAGCCCAGGTTGGTCGTGATTCAGCAGCCCGGAGGCGGGAGGAGCTTTTCTTTGGATTGGAGGGAGGTCTCACTCTATGACAACATTATCCGGAAGCAACCTACACCGCACGCACGCTTACGCACGCTTCGCTTACGCACGCAGTTACAGCTTCATCTACTCCTCTACCGGGGGGGTCGAACATGATCTTGATCGAGTCTTGTTGATCGACAATGCCCGGGCCGATCATCAAAGGTGGGCTGAACAGTAGTCAAGTCGGATTCATTCGAGGTTGCTTGCGACGGTAGCATTAGCTAGGCAATCAAGGCAGGTCGAACAGAGTCAGTCCTAGGGTGACATCGGATGGAAAAATGGATTGAGCTGGCTAATCACTTGATGACCCGGTGGAGAATGGGAACAGAGAGTCGCTCCCATAAACGAATGAATGGGACTCCTGGTCCTGATCGAGATTCCGACAACCCGGGGAATCGGCAGAAAGAGAGGGGTCGGAGACTGGAATCCGCCCAAAAGTCCTGACTTTTTCGAGGCAGGGCTTCGATCCGTATCTGGCCAACTCCTCGAACTGCTGGGTGCGGCATATTCATGGACTGGCAAAGCGAACTCTCAATTTGATCAGGAGAGCCTAGAGAGCTCTCTTTCCCCCAATTCCGACTAGCGCGGTTCTTTTTCTCGACCAATTTGAATGAAATTTCATTTTCAATTTTAAGTTAAGTCGAGTAGTAAGTAGCTAGGCGGCAGCGCATGCTGCATTGAGAAGTGATTCTCCAAATCAATTAGAAGCGCCTATGATAGCGTATGATTCTTCCCATTTGTGACCGACGGTTGCTTGCAAGAGGTGGCGATCGGCAGTGTTCCAAAGCGCCATAACGACTTGCGTTAGAGCGTTATGCCAACCCCAGCACCTGTAGTTATGGGGCTTCGGCTTGCTTTAGTCGCTTGCCTGAGTTGCGTTGCTGGGATCGCCTTCGGCTTGCTATAATGTTTCCCTAACGCATGCTGGTGACCATAAAGACACCGAGGGATATCGCATGCGCTAGTTTCGGGGATGTTGTTTACAGGTAACAACTCAAAGTGCCGGAACTGGTGCAAGCGAAGGTTTCAGTCTTGTCGAGCGAAGCAACCACTAGTCGCCCTTAGTGCTCCAAAACACCCTTTCGCTTGCGTGAGCAACGGCCCCTAGCGCCCAGAGCAAGCGCCTTTAGTGTTCCCGACCGCCTTTCGGCCTTAGCGTTCCAAACAACCAGTAGTGTGACCGATCTGTGTTCAAAACAACCGATGACGCTAGCGACGACTCGCCCCCTAACGCCGAACAAAAACGACTAGTGCTATAACGACGAGTGGTGTGGTCCTAACAACCGACTACGGTAACGAAAACTCGTAGGGGTCCTAACTACTAGCAACAACCACTACGGCAAGCGCCACAACGACGATAGGTGACGCTAGACCGTCATATAGGCTTGCGAAGCAACCACTCGTTGTTCCCCTTGGGAACCTTGCTCCGCAACCATCGAGTCGGTCTTACCAAAAGAAAACTAGTGTTCCCAAAGACGGAAGAACGACATGCGACGGAACAAGACGGTAAAGCAACCACTTATCGCAGTTTCGTGTCGGGTTGCTTGAGGCGCAAGTCTGAAGCTTAATCCCAAAAAGGGAAGCGCACTGAAAACGCTTTCACGATTCTGACTTGACTTAACTTACGCAATTCGCTATTTTCACATCCAAAATGGAATTCAGATTGCTGCGCAACCTAGGAGCGACCAAAGGGGGAAAGCGTCATCGATGAGCGTGGGGTGGAGCTTCTCTTTTGAAAGCTTTATGAAGCATCCCCACACTAGATTTGCTGTTGAATAACTTGAGCAAGCCCGTGTTTTTGGCATCAAATCAAATTTCCCTCGGTCGGATTTCATTGTCAAAGTGGATCTCAGATAGCAGTGATTTGAGTCAAACGACTTTTTACTCGGAGAGAGGCATTCGTCAGATCAAAAGTTCCCGTATGGAAGACTGATTTCTTTAGAAACTAAACTCAGAAACGGATAATGAAGAAAGGGGAAAGAGGAATCTGAGAATGGATCATTCCTCCAGTGATTCAGAAATCATAGTCAGTCATAGTAAGCAGCGGATTCATAAGCGGGAGAGCATAAAATCAAGCAGAAGATGGTCGTCACCGATCGACTCGATTGACTCACTTTTACAATCAACAGATAGAGATTCAAGACGGGGCGCTTAGGTTCTGATGGCAGTAGTTAACGAGAGTGCACTTATGTGGGAAGTTGATGAGTGAACACCTTACCAAGCAGAGGTCAATAGCTCTTCAAGTAAAGAGGGAACTGAGGCATGCCGATCACTCTACAAGGGCCCTTCGAACTCATCTGTCTTTGTCCGGGACAGAAGCCTCTCTCTCACTCTTGCCTTCGGCCGTCGCAAGCTCCCATTGTCTGACGACAACCGTCGCCTAGCTAACCGTCGCTAGCGCAACATTGTCTGACGACAACCTTTTCCATGCCCATCTTTCCTCGAGCGACTCGGAAGGCTGCCCCCTAGATCGATCAAAGAAAGACTCTTTCCGACACTGATGATTGGTATATCGATCGGTCCAGCACGGATTGAAATCTTAGAAGCAAGACCCTTTAGACCCCTTTAGACTAATTCTAAATGGTTTAAAGAGTCGTTGGATTTGATCGAAGGTGATCAATCCAAGACCGGTGTTCCGAAACGGTCGCTTCGATTTCTAATTCGGAGAGAATGCTGCTCGCCGACTCGGCAGAAATTGCGTTCATTTCTTCCGAGTTCGAAAGTGGCCATTTCGGCCGACCCCGCTCACAGTAATGGCGAAGCTGCTCCCGAACCAAGGTATGCAGCTCGACCTTTTTTTTTTATCAGTTCTTCTGGATCCAGATTTGGATCTACAGAAGTTTGGGCGGAGTCGCCTGCCTCTGTGTGCGAGGGCCCATTCACAGAGGATGATGACGCATCTGGCATCGGTTCCATCAATACACGCCCGTAGACACTTGTCCAGCTGTCAGTACCCGGCTCCGAGGTCGATGCGCCTGAACCCCGAACCCTCCAGGAATGGACCTCGAAGTGGGGGAAGACCAACCACTCACTCCTCAATTCAATAAAATCTTGATTATCTTGATACAAACCTTTGGCTTGCAATACAAGTCGTAAAACAAACAGACAAAGTGTTATGTACATAACCAAATTGATTCCAATCAATAGAAGCCATCAGGCATAAGATTACAGGAATGGCCCAACGTCAAAAAGAAGCTATAAGGAAATTCATGACCGAATTTTTGCTGTTCATTCGCTCTATTCTATTCGCAGAGCGGCATACCGAAACAAGATATCGTCGATGACTTAACTTCCTTTCAAAGGGGTGTGACTCTTATTTTTATGCACTGATAAGGAATCTCCAATCTCTCTTGACTTCTCTTTCTAATGAAAAATGGATTGTTTACCCATCATCGCTACATTTATTTAGAATCGAAGCTATTCGGTCCATCATATCTTTCTATCTTGGCAACCTCTTCATTCACATACGGGGACCTTTCGTTTTCTTCATTCCGCCTAAACAGATTGTGAATAAATTCCCAAAAATCTCGCACAAAATCGGTCATTTGCTTCCTTCTAAGACTGCTCTGCTGCCCCAAACAAGGGCAGACTTGTCGGAAAGGGCCGGTTGGCTTAACCGAAAAAGACATGGGAGAAGGGGTCTTCTCTTACGAGATTTCTAGTTGGAAGAGGGACTGGACTCTCCTATACTCGGAATTGAGAGATAGAAACCTAAGGGAAAAACACTACCTTGCACCAGATATACTAAGTGAGAACAGAGTAGGGATTCCTTTTGACTGGGATTTCCTTAATTATAGCCGATCTTCCCCTGCCCCATTGCTGGAAGCACCGGCCTAACCAACCGATTAGCAGCTCTAACCGGCGTATGCGCCTAGATTAGGACTAGCTGCTTATCATGCGCAAATCCACACCAGACCACCAATTACTGCTCTTCCCGACAAGAGATCTATTTTCAAGTGTTAAGCAAAGTGGCATTCGTTTATCAAGTGCTGAGAAAAAAGAGTTCCTTTCCATTCGAACTACTGGTAGAAAGGTAGATTTCAGACCAACAAAATCTTTAATTGCGTATAGACAGAGACAGCAAGATATTCGACGTTTAGTACGAGATCGAAAGGGCTGACTTAGTGCTTGTGCTAAGGCGCCAGGAAACCACACAATTTTATCACGGAGAGGGGAAAGACTACCGATACCGAGTACTACCGAGACATGATACCAAGCAAGGGCTTCAAGAGAATAGGAACGGAACAGAGAAAAAAGACAAATGAATTCGAGGGGCACTACTCCTTCATTCAGACTGTTGGGTATGCCTTGTCATCACATCAATAACTTCTCTCTTGCTTGCTATGAGTGACATTGATTGTATGCCCATTTCTCATCACGATATAGCCCAATCAAATTGCAATGATCGATTACCCATGGTACAAAAAGAAGATTGTCTGGACAGACATCACGCAGATTTTCAATCTTTGATCTTTCCACAGCCGCTTGACCTATCCCACCTGCACCTGAGCCTTATATATGCGCTCCGTTCCCTCCTGATTGAATTGATTTGAACCTCTCCCAAAGAAAGACACTTGCAGCTTAAAAATAAGGTATCATTTATAGAGAGATCAAGATTAAGGCGGCAGAAGCCTCGAAGAGAGGAGTTGAGAGGAACAACCACAAGTCAGTGAATGGGCTATCTTCCTAGCAACGGACGTGCAACGGGGGGGCTCGTCGTCGAAGACAAGAGCTGAGACAAGAAGTACGGATAGATGGTTCATTTCATGTCTAGTAAGGTCTCGAGAGCGAGTGGAAGATAGATCTTTAATGTCAAGAGCCAGCCGAAGACGACATGCAAGTGAGTCAGTCAGTAGGGCAGTCGTCAGAGCTGTAGTCATTGTCAGTAAACTCCTTTCACTCTCCGTTCCTCAAGCTCAGGCGGCGACATAAGGTGCCATAGCCGGCGGCTCCTGGCATAAGCTCAATCTTATGGTCTACCTCCGGGTAGTTGTGGTGGGCAAGCTTTCCACGAGGTATGCTATATTCCGAGCCGCGGAAAGGTGCCACGACATTCCTGAAATCTCTTTCCCCCCGGGCCTTAGCATTAGCATTAGCATTAGCATTAGCATTAGCATTAGCAGCCCTTTCCATCATAAAATAATATTGCACAACTATGTAATTCGGCACGGGGTTAGGGAACCGCCTCATCAGACTATTCCCTTTCCTGCTTTTCCTTTTCCCGCTTTTACCTTTCCCGCGCGGAAAGATGCGCGCTTCTAATTATATACATTTTCTTTTTACATCTTCGGAAGACCCAAAACATGCTTGTGAGCCATCCAACTGCTGATCCGTTTGAGTCAAGATTTCAAAATCTGCCTTTTCCTCCGGATTGGCTCGATGATGATTCAGCCTCGTAGCCATAGCGGGGCCTTGCTTTCCAAATAACCGCGCTTCCGTCTTCGAGCCTGATGTACCGGACAGTTCCTCTTGTCCTTCCCACTCTGAGTTTCTCAGTACCCCGGTCGGGCCGATCGACCGACCTTCCCCTATTCCTCCGCTTCCGCTTCTTCCTCTCCCCGCGCCAGCTTTGCCAGCTTTTCAGTTGTTTCCGCGGGACAAAGATATGAAGGAAGGTTCTCTTGGGGGAGCGATGGATGATACACCTACCTAGACGAAGGCGCCATTTCCCTTTCGCAGCCGCTTCTACCTTCCTTTTCACCCTCTTTGTGTGGTCCGTTCTCGACGCTCAGAAATGAATTGTTGGATAAATCTCTGAGATTTCGATTTTTAAGAGCAAATTCGCCGTCATGTTGATCACTATACCAGCTCGAATCTGAACTACGATTCAAATCAAATCTTACGGACATCGGATTTCTTCGGTGCGGCATCGGCGGCTAGCCCCTTCCTTTTATTTCCTCCGTCCTCACTTACCTCCTTTCTTTCCGTCTTTCCCCTTCTTATTGCCGGTTGTCAAAGGCTTTCGTTTCCGCGAAAGGGCGAACTCCCCGGACTTATGACCCACCTTACCCTCAGTTATCTGACAACGAATAAAAGTCGTTATGGATGCGGACCAAGCTACCCGGGCGAGGACCTGCGTGACCAAACTTTCTTGCAAACACTCTTGTGCCCCCCCTTCCATTCGTCCATCGCGATCTCTCCCCGGCCTAATCAAAGTTTTCGACAAAGAAGCGTCGATCAACGTATTCAACTTCACCACCTGAACATTCGGCTAAAGATAGAGTTTCATCTGCAACAGAGTCCACCACAGCTGCTTCAACTCGATTTACTGATTCCACTGTAGCCTACTTTTCTTTTAGGAGCGCAAAGCAGGAGCTCTCACTTTCTATATAGTGTAGTTACGTCAGTTCCGGAGTTTGCTGGGCCGTAGTCTATTTCTTTCAGAACCTACGTTTGTGGGCCTACGTTTGCATTCGCTCCAGCAAGAAAACTGGAGTTAGTTAGCGCAACGGTGCCGAAAAATCGTGTAATAGAAAAGGGAACAGGTGCCGAAAGATCATGTAAACTGCTCACCCGGGCAAAAAAGGATATGAAACAACTCGATCTGCTCGAACTAGGTCTTGAACTGGTGCAGAGGTGAATATGAAAAATTCTTAGCCAACGCTGACTGGCGAGGTATGTTCCCAGATGCTTGCTTGTGTCCGGATCTCGCCATGGAGGAAAGGGTGATGCTAAACGAGTACCATAACACCCCCTTAGGTTAGGCAGGAGGAAATTTCTTTGAGGCAGAAGTCTCGAGCTATTTGGTTTCAGGAGGGCGACCACAACACCCAATTTTTCCACGCAACTACCATAAATCGCAGAAATCACAATGCTATCAGGGAAGAATTTAGGGATGACGGCTACTATCAATAGGGGGAGGAAGGGGTGGCGGGAAGACTCCAGCTGGGCTAAGGCAGGCATCGGAAGCAACACTTCATTGAAAGGCTATGCCTCTGTCAATTGATCAGTCACCAGCTACCCCTGTCCAACCAGGAGCATTGATGATTTCATCACGGAGGCTACCTCCAGTGGTATTCGCCCCATAGGATTAGGGGGAGGGAAGTATGGCAAATCAAGCAAATATTGGTACTGGCCAGCCGAGACATAAGGAATGGATATCGGGTGGACCAGAAGGGATATAAAGATGATAGAAGAATGATTGCGATATGCCCATATCCCATCTACTTCTCTTTCCCCTGCTGCGGTTGACCGATCCGGGGGGAAATGGACAAGACTCCTCTGACGGGGAGGGGCAGTCCAGACTGCATGGAGGAACTAGCCTTTGGTTGGCACGGCTCCCAGCCCGGGGGTTCAATCCCTCTCCCGGTGTTCGAGTACCCCCCTAAAAGGAGACCTCTGCAATCTCTTATTACACGCCCACCCATGAAAGAATCATCTTGTCATGGCACCGAGGGGAAGCACTAGAGGTAGGGCAGGGATCTGTGTTATTGAGTGAGGTTGTTCCATTCGTCGTTCGATCTCTGGAGAAGTTCTTGTAGCCGGGGCAGCATCTATAGCTGATGCACTGATTCGAGAGATAAAGCTGGCCTTATCCGGGGAGAAGCTAGTTCATCATGCTGATGTCGGGAAGAAGCTTTTCTCCCCCCGATTTCGTCCCATCTCCAGCGCATGCTTTCAATCGATATTGAGGCAGGTGAGTCATGATAATGCCATGCAGGGGCAGGGGGAAAAAGCGAAACCAATGGTAGAAGAGGAGCGGAAAAGAGACAACATGAACACTAAGATCACCGACGAAATGAAATGGAACTCCATCAATCAATTCAATGATGAATTGTTTATGTGTGCCACCTATAACGAAATAAGTACAATCAATGAAGGCTGCGCGGTGTGCGCTTAGCACCCTTATTGTTAGAACGCTTCGCTTCACTAGTTACTACAGTTGTGTTCTTCCTAGGCTGGTTGAGTGTGCCTAGAGCAGTGCTGACTAAGCCGCTTCTCGCTGTACCCCCCGGTGCCCAAAGCACGGTTAGACTGCTGCGATGCGCAATACCTGCCGATAGCAGGAAGGGTTTTCTTCCGCTAGGAAATTGGACTCTGACTGAGTGTGAATGACCGACTTGGCATTCTCAGCCGGTGAAGCCTCCTTGCTACGTTGAAAGAACACAGGGAGTGGAGCGGCCCGTCTGAGTACATAAGAGATTGTTTACCAGAAGAGGTTGTTGGGGAAGTCCCCGGATAGGCGGATCCGGATAAACGAAAGGGGCTTGTCCTCACTTACTTGAGCAAGGAATGAAAGACTCGCTTGCTTAGCGCAGGACGGAACAAGAAAGGAAAAAAAAAGAGAAAAACCCATTATGAGAAAAGCAAATAGCACAATCCCCTCACCTAGGGAGAAAACCCCTTCTGATTCTTGTACGTATACTAGATCTGTCTGGATTGGATCTACTAGAAGAGGCATCACTCTATTTATGCCTTTAGGCAGGAGGAGCGACTGGGCTTGGGCTCTCTCGATCCATAGCAACTGGGAGAGGGGATGGCGGAACTTAAACCAGTACTTGTCTGGCATGGCCGGGTTAATAATTCCTTCTAGAGATAGAGCTAGAAGCGCGGTTAAGCTATCACGCTTAGTGACTTCAACAAACTAGGGAAGAATCTTGGTCAAACCCGAAAGCTACTTTAAGATAAGAAGAAAACCGAGGGGTTTCGTCTGTCGAATAGTTACCCAGGAAAGCAAGATGCTATGGAAGGAGGGAAACCCGCTAACTACGATTTCATAGTTACCTTAGCCTGGTAAACCCGACACCTATGAGGTTAGCTTTGCTTTCCTCACTTTCGGGAGAAATGCACGATTTGATAGCTCATCTGCAGCCCTTCTCTTGCTCGGGCGATAGAAGCACACTCCAGAGACCTGCCCGCTTAGTGACATAAACAAAGAAGCTCCCTGGGGCAAGGAAAGTTAGCCACCTCTTTCACCCTCGGAGGGGTTTCCTTCGATAGAGGATTGGGAAAGGCATTACTACTATATTAGGTTTCATCATTCTTCTACCTCGAGGGATCGATGTGGGAAGGGTGCTTTCCACTATATGAGCTAGGAAAGCCCGTCTTTTGAATGAATTAACAAACCTTTTCCCTCCGTGGAGTGAGATCATCACGAGAAGGTTTTAGAAAACCCGGGATTTTCGCTTAAAGACCGATTTCTCTCCGTAGACTCAGATAAAAATCGAATCGTTTTGACCTGGCTTAAAAAGACGCGATTTACGAATGAACAAAGAAGAAGCGAAGCGGGGAAGCCTTATTCAATCAACTACAATAAGAAGAAGGACAGGCCTGCACCTAGGAAGAAATCCAAAACGTCGAGGGTGGCTTATTATTACAATTACACAATTAGTTGTGGACATAGTCAACCTCCTAGAGGGAGACCAATCCCCAGGAAAGGGGAAGCTACCTACCCTTAAGAGCTAGGAGCACTCTTAGGCGATCCTGCTTATTCACGTGAGCAAACTAGATCCCGTGGGGTAGAAAGGGCGGACCCGTCGGCCTTGGGGACAAGAACAAATGGCGCGAATGAGCAAGCAGCCTTCTTTATTGAGCGGGAAGTACAGGAAGCAAGGTCTAGACTAACAAAGCCTAACCCGCCTTTTTCATTAGCTGCTGGAGAAAGAAAGCGTAGGGTGTGGTCTCTCAATAGACTTAATTAGGTAGTCCTGGGGTGGGGCGAAACCCTCTTAGCCGAGCATTAATAGATCCGGGCTTGGGGTACCTTTATCTCCACTTTCAGTACAGGGCAGCGCCTACCTAACAACAACCCGAACCACCCTAGTTATTAACATAACAGCAGAGCCCCGGAGCTCGGAGAGAGCCACTACTAACAGCTGCAAGCGAGAAAGAGCCGGAAGAGCTAGTCGCCAGAGTCTTGACTGGGACAATCCAAAATTGGGCCAATCAGCAACCGGCACCAGGTAAGAAAGAAAGGAAGGGCTATCTTTCCTAATGGGTCAAGAACAAAGGGAACGAAGGATCCATAGAGCAACGGGGTTCAGACCGGGAGCTTCCGTCCGCCCATTTTGATTATTTTTGTACACGAGATCCATAGATAGATAGGAACATAGTAAAGAAAGGCAGAGACCATAAACTAATAGTAGGATCTGTTGCTGGTTCTGATCCAACTGACTCTAAATATCCAACAGGGGGGGTTAGTGAGGTTAAGAGGTCCAGAGGGAGGAAAACCCGTAGTTTCCAATGAATCTAAACATCTAATCGTGGAATGTGAGAGGTCTGGGTAAGCGGGAGAGGAGATTCGTGGTGAAGAGCTTAGTTAAGAAATGTAAAGCGTCTCTCGTGATTCTTTAGGAAAGCAAGCGTCATTCTTTTGCTTTTGACAGGAGGACTGCTAGAGATCTTTGGGGTGGCAGGGATAGAATTCGGCATGCCTTGCACGCAGAGGGCAGTGCTGGGGTATTGTGATGTTGTGTGGGATAAAAAGACCATTGATGTCAAGGAGGAAATGGCAGGGTCGTTCTCTGTCACCATTAGATGTAGCTTTGTCGGCGGGGATCACCAGTGGGTTGTCACAGAGTTGTACGCCCAAAGATTATGCTTTGAGAGATCATCTATGGGACGAGTTAGGGGATGTGGCCGGGTTGGAAGTTTGGCTTTTCATTCCGTTCCGGTCAGGGGTTCTTTCGTTAGTTCGATGCCGATTCGAAAACCATTGGTTTCTGGGAAAGAGGGATCACTAGCGGAGGTTGGCTCGCCACTTAGATGTTCAATACCCGCCGTGCCCCAACCCAATTATGGTGAATGAGCTGGCCCCAGCTTCTTAGAAGCTTGGCTTTCCCCTTCCTCAGAGTCAAGCTTGGAGGAATAATCTGAATCGGATCTACCCATTTCGGATGCAGCTTCTACGGATGGAGGTTATTCCCCGAAAGATGCGCGTTTTGGGGTGGGAGAGCGTGCCAAAGCGCAAGTCGAGCAACGTATCTGAAATTCAAGTGCAAAAGAAAAGGTCGGCTTTTGGACGTTTAAAGCAGAGGGGGAAAACGAATCTCTGGCTGGAAATCCTTCTTACTTATCATTCAACCCGTAAGAAACAACAAGCTACTTATCCCTTACCTGCATTCTAAGGCAGATGCTTTGATGTCTTAGCTAGTTTACCTGCCAACAGCTCATGCTCATTGCTCGTTCCAGGTATTTCACTTACCTGCGCATACACTTCCTATATTCTCTAGAATATCCCATCTCGTTTCATATCGACCGCTTCCCGAAAAGATATACTTCCTATCAAATCCTTCACAGTCCACAGAGAGATCCGATGGTCTTTCACTCGCTCGCTTTCTTTCCCCGGAAAGCAACTTCCGTCTCTCGATCAGTCACTATCCTATCTGAGCTTGGCTTACTTCCTAATCTCTTTCCCTACCCTCACACAATCAATGCTAAGAGCTTGAAAGGAACTAATCTTTCCCCATATGTTCGTTCGCTAGTTTCTTTTATTTAGGTAGTCCAATTCTTCGCTGGCTTCGCTATCCTTCTGACGGATTAGTCGCTTTGCTATCCCGCACAGGCTTTTTTTCGGTGTGCTTAATATGCTTGTTTGTTTACTCGCTTATATTCCTGACTGACTTAGCTTGGAAGCTAGATCATTCAACATGTTGCTTACTCGTTCGTATCACAATTTTCCAGGTCCATGCCATGTTTGGTCGAAGCTGATCCTTTCCCTGACTTCAGGGCTGATCGACTTATCAGGTAGTAAGCAACTTCCAAGAGATGTCTCAGGCAGAAATGTAAATAGTTAGTCAGGGACAGAAAGCCCTAGCCTTCGCTATCGCTATCCACTACTGACTGGTAAGATAGAAATGCATCTTATATGATCTATACTCGCTACACTACGCTTCACTCGTTCACTGCCGAAGTCTCATCTCTTGGAGAAAGAACCGCCCAGGAGCTAGGTAGGCTTGCTTACTCGATTGGCTATCGCCCTTGACCTATTGCTCCGACCCTCTTCTTCTTAGTTAGAAGATCTAGCCGAGGAATTCGTGTCTGGAAGTGTTAATGCCACCAAGTTTTTGCTTCGTGAACGGGGTATTGACTACCTCTAGGTTTTGACTAGAAAGAAAAAAAAGGGTTAACAGGGGAAGGTAAAATATACCTTTAAAGAACCAATACCAGCACTAAGGCTGTAAACTTTAAGCTACATTTCTTCAATCACTCTTCCTATGAATTATCACTCTTATGATAAGTGTTCATACGGGTCAATAAAATTATTCCACGAAGGCCGAATCAACTGACTCATAAGCCTAAGAATAAGGCTCTTAACTTTCACTTAGGGGTGCTAGCGAACGAAACCTATAAACTGTTTATATGGACATAGTATAAGCCTTGTAACTCTTTTCTTTGTATTGCCTTGATTGTGTTTTACAGGACCTAAAAAATGAAATAGAAATCTAAAAGATTTAGACCTGTGGCCAAAAAAAGGATTTCCATATTACTGAATAAAAGAATTCGAATTCTTCCTTATAAGAAGCTTTCTCACAGGCTTGCTATTAGCTCACTGACTAGATTGCTTGCTCGAGAATCTTAAATCTGTGGAACCCGCTTTGGAGCATGCCTAGAGTTAATATTCCCCAGCCCAGTAAAACCTTTATCCTGATCAGTGGCCATGAATGCCTTCTTTATACCTTCCATTTGAACATTTTGAAAGATAAGATGCAAGATTGAAGCGTGACATGGGAGACATTAAGTCTTGCGAAAGTCGAAACAAGGGCCGTTGTAACGAATCGATTCCATTTCATTTGTATGGACAAGGTTGCGCTTGCACAGCCCTCAAAATAAAAATGCCATACTATTGATTCCCAAAGTGAAGTGATAACTTTAGGAGTTAGCCTTCAGAATATGGATTACCTACCTTGATCTATTATTCTTTCGGGCAGAAGATTCAGGTTTTTCCAATCCATCTGGCAAGGACAATCAATCCGTCCTGTCTTAACTCCTCTCTTGTTATCGAAGATCTGATAGCCGATAACCTTTCAATTGCTATTGCTAATCTCGGTAGTCCGGGGGGTCTTCCTTCAATTGCTATTAGAAGCCCTTCTGGTTAAAGAAAAAGGGCAGTTTTCATCGTCAGTCAGTTCTGGGACCAAGTTTATCTGGATGATAGATAGGGGGCAAGAGTCATTTCGTAAAATCCATCTTGCTTTCCGGATAGCTGGTTGTTCAGGAAGCTTTAAGCCTGAAAGTAGAAAGCTCGAAAGCAAGTGCTAGTTCAAGTCGGAACAAAAAGCGTGCCGCCGTTCAGTTGGGGGTGAGGTCGATCCAAACTTTTCTTTCCAACAACCTATTAGGGGCGGAGATGAGAAAGCAGAATCAATGAGTTCAGAGCCTTTCACTTGTTTAGGAGGAGGGGGGAGGGAAAAAGAATGAATAAGGGATATACTTCTACTTCTCTAGACCCACGGAGGGCTGGAGAGGGAGCCCCACTCCCCTCATACTCTCTAAAATTCAATATCTATATAATGAATGACTCGCGCAGAGGCAGCAAGACAGCCCCTATAGAGTATGCAAGAAAACGGCCGAAAAAAGGCGATTTAAGGTACGCTAACAAGCGCTAATAGAGAATGTGTGTTTTTTTTATTCAAAGTGATGTTGTGAAATGCCTTAATGCCTCTTTGAAAGAAAAGTCGTGGCTATGGCACTTGAGATATGGAAATCTTCACTTTAGTGGGTTGAAGTTCTTGGCTAAGCAGAGGATGGTGAAAGGGTTGCCGTTCATAGACCATCCAAATCCCATTTTTAAAGGATGTATTCTCGGAAAACATCATTGCGAAAGCTTTCCGGTTGGAGGCTCGAGCCACCAAGCCTCTACAACTCATCCACACGAATGTTTGTGCTCATTCAATGGAGTGAAATGATTCCCCTATCTCTAAAGGGGCCCGTAAAAGATCTAGCTTTTGGAGCACTATTTAAACCGCGTATTAACAATTGACTGTCCTGGAAAAGCTTCAAACCAATACTAGGTTTTCCTAAAGGTCGGTCCCTCGACCAAACCCAACAGCCTATCTTGCATTTGAACTTCCTCACAGTCTATTGGAGAGCATCAATCCTCCATAAGGGACTTTTTCACAATATACCTATTCCTTTGGTCCTTGGTCAGCTTAAACCGCAAATAGGACTCCTGCATCAAACGAAAGGGAAGCATTTCTTTGAACAGCAGAAAAGCATTCGAACTTGAGAGATGCCTTCTTCACTGGCCAGGTATCTACTTCTCCTCCATTGAATCTTCAAATCTCGACTGGAAATTCCTATGGCTCAAAAGAAGAATTCCACCACTCAAAACAGACAAAAGTCTTGTTGCAGCAAGTCATTCTGCCAAATCTTAAGATTCCTCAACTGGGGCAAAGCTTCAATCTCACTATCTGACGTTCTTTCGCAAACTGACTCGACTCCAGAAAGTCCAAAAGAAGTTAACTCTAAATGCACTGAGTTCCCAGACTCATCTGTTTCCACCACTTTGCCTGCTTTCAGTTTCTCTCCCCGTACTGCCCTTGGTTGACGGCTATCTAAGTTAGAAATTAGTATCCCGGGTTACAGAAATGAGATTCCCTGACATGACTTTGTCATGATCTATCGGTTAGAAGAGAAGGATACCCTTGGACGGGACTATAAAGCCGGATGCTTCCTAGCTATGAGTTGAAGGATTTTCCTGTGCTTCTTGGCAATCTGTCTAGCTACGCTTTGTTTGGTGTTTCCATCCTAAAGACAATGGCTCCTGCTCTTGGTCTTTCCTTTTTCAGTTTGCATTGAAGCTCACCCGTTTTAGGGTAATCTGTGGAGCTAGGACAAAGGGAGTCTGTGTGGTGATCCACCTAATCTGCTACTAGCACTAAGACTCAATCAGTCTATTGGTAACTAGAGACTAGTATAACAGAACAGTCAAGCAGGAAAGTAAGAAAGAGGGTCTGAAACCCGCAACTTCTCCTTTCGTGCTAGTGATCCCGCCCACTTCATTTGAATGGTTTTCTTCGAACCAATGGGAGACTTGCATCTCCGGCGACTCAGATATGGTACTTCCGTCCAAGCTTCCTGGTCGTAGCGACGGCGAAATATACCAGCCTATCTACTTAAGAGGGAACGAAGGCCCCTTGACCATGGGGGCATATACCAGTTCTTGCTCCGGATGCTGCTACCGAAAGATGGTAAGGACAGGATTACGAAGAGATTTCCCGGTCGTATCAAAGTGGGACATTTCGAGATCCTTTTTAGTAGACAAATGGGCTATCACTTGGATAAAAAGATCTTTCTCCCAAGGCATCGTAGAAAGGTTTGGCAGCCCGAACCCTGCCATTTCCACTTCTATATTTTGGTTTCTTGGCCGGATGCATGTAGTTTTCCGAGCTTCTGTCTCATCTGGTACTCGAACCCGAATCGGTGAGGTATGGGCTGCAGAACCCGTATTTGTTCCTCCTTTCCCGCTACTCTAAAAAAGTACGCACGTGCGGTTATGAAGTTCCTCTTTCGTATCCGCTTTTGAAGATCTGCTTCAAAACCCCCACATCTTTCAGATGGGACTACTCTACTAAGGGTAATCACAGAACAGGCGTAAAAGAGAGGTTTTTATTCCTTTGCCGCTAAAAATAGTGGAGACTGAACCCTCTACGGAGATGATAGAAGATATGAACCGCTCAATCGATACGATTGAAGAGGAGCTCCGAAGGTTCCTCTCTTCTCGGATTATAAGTCGAGCTAACCTATCCCATAAGCCCCTAGAGTTAACTTGTCTTTTATACTTTTAGTTCATTACTTTCGTGGTTGTTTAACGAATAGCTATAGGATGGAAAAGAAGAACTATGAGTATAAAACAGAGTACTCTTTAAAAGTGTTCTAACTTCAATCATAATCATCCTATATATTAATAAGACCCGAAGCGTTAGGAACTATACCGACAGCAAGAAAGAAAGCGACCATAATACCCAAACTAACAGCCTTAAGCACGGGTCCGCTAGCAGGGATTTGAATATCCGCAAAAGGAGGCTCATTCTCAAAGGTAGACTCCACCGATGCAAAAAGGTCCGGTATGGTCTTTCAACAAAACCTACCCTCTTAAAGCCAGGAGCATAATAATCCATATTAAAAAAAGGATCATACGAGTCTAGCGAAGCCCTGGGGGGGGATCCCATATCCCATAAATAATAAGTCAGAAAGGGGAGCCAAACCTAGGCTATGAGCTATTTCGTCCTTTTTTTCCTGCCGCAAGGGTTGAGTTCGCTAGCCGTTCAATCCGATCTTCCCTTCGCATGGCAGAAGAGCGCGGCTCGAGACTACTCTTTCAATGAAAAATGAAAAGCAAGCAGGAATTTCACCCACTAATGTACCAGCGCTTGGCCCTTACTCTAGCCCGTCTTTAAAAGATACACCTATGATATATATCAGTGTTACCCCGATATTCGTGGCTTTCCCCTTATCAGTAGAAACGATGCTACAGTACCTTCACAACTAAGAAAGGAAATGCCACTCTTTAAGCCAAGAAAAAGGGCCTTTTCATGCTTCTGATTCGAATTGATTCTATCTTATCTTTACTGCCCTGAGAAAGCAAAGATAGCCTTTTCACATAGAATTTTCCTCTGACGAGCGGGATGTTCTTCGATCCTCTTAGCCGCTTAGATCAATACCTACTGCCCCCTCTTTACTTATTCCTCGGATTGAACAATCTTAGGAATGCTTCCATTCTCAACGGAAACAAGGGTTTACATTGAGCGAATTGGAATAGCCCTCATCATCAACAACTTAGGATTTTCTTTTCTTGGTTTGTATTGAAAACATTCTTTCTTAAATACACAAAGGTAATTTAACTTCAAGTAACTGCTATGAGAGCCGAATCCCTTTAACATGAATGATAACTAGAATGGAACTGGAGTACCAAGGAGGTACACTCTCCACCCGCTATATCTCATTGGGTGATGGTGTAGAATGTATAGGCGTCTGAATCTGTTGATATGGATTACGGTCTCTTCGAATATCATAAACTCTCAATTTTGCCTCCTGGTAGACCTTTCTAGAGCTTTCTGGGCTTCGTCAGCAGAAGTATGCCCTAGATCCCCAGGCATGCTTGATTCTCGTCCTTTGGCCACTCCTCTTACTAGTGGTACCGAGCTTCCCAAGTTGGATGGCGCTTCCCTCTCTGATCCCACCTATTTCATTCTTCTATTGAGTCGGCTAACTGTAACTCTAAGCTACACGCCTCGAACTTGTATAAAGATTCTTCCTCTAGGGCCTCCTTTCACCTTTTGTTAGCGACCCTTAAACGGGTTCCCCAGGCCAGTTCAAGCTTACCTTTTTCGTTTAGTCTGCCGATTTTCCGAATTCTATAGATTAATTCAAGCTACGTTTCGGCAAATAGGTCTATTTATAGAAACTATCATCCTAAGGAAGAAACTTAAAATTTCACAGTCGAGGTCAGAGCTTCAAGTCAGTAATGTCTCTTTAGCGCCCCATACCCTACTACAATTCTTATTCCAGAAAACAATATTACGTAATACAATGTCGTGTCGATGTCTCCCTTACGAAATTGAAGATAAGTCTTTTGATTACGGGGGTGACAACCGAGGCTTTTAAGAGAAGTAGCCATAGAGGCTAGAAAGAGCTATCTCATATGTCATAGGAATATTAAAAATAATAAAATAGTTTTGTCTACTGTGGGAAATGGGGTCCCAAGACCATCTCTTCGACGACGTAGACACGGGGTCCCATCATGGGCGATCTGACAAGAGAGATGCAGAAGAAGATGTCCTCCTCGACGGGTCAAGCCCTCGCTCAGAACTAAAGAACATCGTCACTCACTGCATAAGCTCATAGGGCAAGATGAAGATCCGGAAAAAGAAAGGTTAAACAGATCGTCAACTTCACCTTGCCATGCTTCCATCAGCGCTGAAAAGACAGCATTGAACGAGAATAGAACTAAGGCAAGGCTGGTGATACTGTATGGGGGGCTCAGAGAGATACGAAGCTGAGTGTGAAGGAAAGCACTTCTACTCTCTCTTTACATATGTATGTAAGAAATGGAAAAAGCTCTTGCTTGACTTTCTGTCTTCCTTTCTTTTTTCGGCTCTTTCTCAGTAGTAAGAAAAAGAAAGCCTCTTCAGATGGTACTATAGGCTAACAGAAGCTTGATTTTCTTTAGTCCCTGGAATGAAGCACTAGTCAATCAGTGGGAAAGGCACTAGAAGGAAGTGAAGATTCCGGATTGAAAGCCTGGATGGAGTAGTCTGAGAAGAGGTCGGGGAAGACAAACTAGTACACAAGCTGGCTTGGACAAGGGACAGAGTGAGAACTCCTCAGCTTACTTACTTCACCAAAGAACTTTGTATAGCAGCTTCCCTTTTCTCCCGCCAGGTTATGAAACTGGGAAGGAAGTCGGGATGGCTCTTTCTCGCTTTCTATCTTAGACAATGTGCTTGCTCTCCCCCGGAGGAATTCGTAAGGAACCCGGTTTACTACCTGTTCCGGTCTCTTTGACACGGTCAGGGTATCCTCGGATTCCATCGTAGAATGATGTATAGAAAAAAAAGGCTGATATGCTTTGTCAACTGTCTTTGTCCTTCTTTTCCTTGTCTAAAGTTAGAAACTTGGCCAAGAAGGTAAGTACTTGTACTAGAACTATAGTGTTGCCCTGGGATAAGCCATAGGCTGTATAGAGCATAGTAGGTCGAATGTACGAAAGATCTACTTGTTCGAAAAACCACTATCCCTCTTTGGAAGGGGATGACGTAGGAGCATACCTGGAAGGCCTTACCGACTCATAAGTGGGTCCAGGCTGTGTTGAAAGCAAAGGTTGAACGTGGAAAAATGCCTATTTCACGTCACTTCCGTACGAGATTCCGCCCTTTCAATTCCTTATGATAGGAGAAAATCATGGTCTCAAGGTTGCTTGTGGGAACCAAGAATCAGGTTTGCGTTTGCCTTGGACCCTAATATATAATAAGGTGTTTCACTGGCCCCGTGGGGGTATCGGACCTCCATTCGGACTTCCACCGGCGCTACTCCATACTCCCTGGTTTATGGGATGGGAGCAGTGCTACCTGTTGAATTGGAAGTTCCATCCCTTCCCCTGCTTAGAAGTTCAGTTCTTCCTTTCCTTGGCTTACTGTCTTTCCTGATGGTGAATAGCCGCTCTTTGATTTATCTTATCGTTGGATGCGCAAATCCCCTCTTCGCCCAAGGAATGCTTACCTCAGGGAAATGTTAACCACTTGAATAAGAAGACCGGAGTCTACCTTCGCATTAGGAGTTTCCTCATTTCAGATTATGTAAAGTACCCAATAAGCCTTTCGGCTGCTTTAAGATGATGAGAAAGAAATGAAAGCCCATTTCGGGTTGATTCGATTCCCCCGCTTGCCCAGGAAATGAGTTGCGTATCGGTTACCTTAGGGAGGGAATATTCAGTCTACTAGCAGCAATTCCATAGCTACCTGAAAACACACTCCCCTCTTTTCTTAAGCATCCCGCCTATTCCTTAATGTTAGCTCAGACACTGGGCAATAGAACGAAGTGAGTTCCTAATTCCCACATTTTTTGCAGTGCTTCTTCTACCCATCTCGATCAAAACTTCTTTCCTCGTCCGAGGGACTTTTTCTTTAGAATCTCTTAGAGGAAATCCGCTGTTCGGAAGAGAATCCGCGAGGAGCTAGAAGAAGACCGATCCGGCTATCTCGAAATTCAATGTATGAATAAAGGGGCTTTTAAGCGTCTTAGAGCTGCGTATTAAATTCGCATAAAGTGAGAAGGATTTGCTGCCGTTTAGAAGCCTAGGCATATCCGCTCTTAGTACAAGTGCAAGACTTTTGCCAGCTTCTTTCTAGGCTTGAGGCAATCTAGCTTCTATTGAACGAAGGAACTTCCGGAGCAGACTTAAGGCTAAGGCAGCGAGTGAGCCGAGGAGAGGTTGAGTTAAATCAGCAGCTAGCCTTTTCGGAATAGGAATGCCCGATGTTCTTGCTCTTCTTCAGTCTTCTTAGGATGAAGCTTTTACTGGAATTTCCTACTCTAAGTTCAGTGACCTGGCACAATCTAATTATTAATTAATAGAACCCAGAACAGGCTCAAGGCCATCTCTTCCAACATTTTCTTACTTCTATCCCTTTGAATAGCAAAGTTGCCCGCGTCTCGTAAGGCCAAGAGTTCTGCCATTCCTCTCTGTCAACTCGAGTTCTGCCATTCCTCTCTGTCAACTCGAAGTCTAAGGCAAGGAACTTGAAATTAAAATAGGCTCCTTTTAGAAGGGAACCTCTTTCGCTTTGAACGACTCCGGTCCTCTTGCCGCGGCTAGTCTCTTTGTAGTAGTAATAGCGGGAGGGGACAGGTTAATAAAGAATTCTTTCTTTCTTCCCCGCTGGCGTCTACGTCTAAGCTCTCAAGGACTCGGATTAGTCAACAGAAATGAAATCCAAGGCGAGGAGAGAAAGTTAGATTACTAATCTATCAAGTCGGCTGCTTTCCCCATAGAGTAGGGCAGAGGAGAAGCAATATCGAACATCTCTCTCTTCATCTTACATAGGGAGTTTGAACAGCTAGAAGCGGTTGATGGGTCGCACGCCCTATCTAGCCCAGCTAGTTTCAGGAAGGAACCGGCATCTAATTGAATTGATGATTTCTCCCCAGAAAAAGTGGAAGCAGCTTGATGTTACGGAGCTGATTGCATTCTCCTTTCTTAGGTCGGGATCCCATTCTCTTTATCTATGAGGTCTGCCAGGCTGAACCTTTACACCGACCGATATGAGAAAGTGCATTCAAGGTCCTTCTGTACTAAAGAAGAAAGGCTAGCTTCAAGCCCCCGTACCAATAGCGAGAGCAGCCGAAGAAAGAGTGCCCATGACTATGGCTGGAAATCAAACTCTTCCTTTTCAGTTCGTTCAAGGCCATTAGTTCAACCGCTTCTTGCCCTACTACGGTTTCATTCATGTCAACGGAATCAGAGAAGCTTTTATTTTAGAGAGGGCAGGGGCTAATCTTATCTTTAGGCCGGGTTCAGGTAAAGAATGGTTTTCCGGGAGAAAGAAGAGTGGGTATGCGGGCTTCTTTCACACAAGTCTAGGAAAACTGTAAAACGAAGAGAAGAAACTCACTCTGACGATCTAAAACAAAGCCACACTAGTCTTGCTATCTTTTCTACAGCATGTTACGACTCGCATGCCACTATCATATATGAACCGGATGACCATTGATTTTTCTATCTACAGTTTTTAGGTGCTAATCTAGTTATGGACTATGCCCTAGCATGTGGATCCCGAGCATGGCAATTGAGTCATAAGCTCTAACAAAGCGGCAGCGTCGGTAACTCCCCACACCCACAGATGAGATTAGGACCCTTCTGAACCGAATACAGCTAATGATCACTAAAACGGGTGGACTCTTTCATATTCTACTACCTACCCACATGCGTCGCTCCTTGGTCCACATTCAGGCTTGAGTGCAAAGTTCAAAGTGAAGTCGATGCCTTACAGCATAATCTTGGGCGGATCGAACACATTTGATTTAATTTAAGAGCTCCACTCTATCAGTCCTATGGTCTATGGTTCACCAGTTCTATGCTGCATTTTCCCTTTTAGATATTCTTAAATCTGAAGTCCCATTCATTCTCGAGTATTGGGTGACCGTAATGATGGCGTGCTCGGGGTGGAGCTTTTGTGTTGCTAGCACTCTTCTAAGAGTTTCGTGATCTCCATTTGATACTCGAGCAGCGCTTTAGAATCAACCCATTGCTCCTATGTGAACGTGGACCGAGCAACCCTTCCCGGTGTACGGGCGACCCCCGCACGGAGGAAAGGGCATTCTTTCTAGATACCGAAATCCGCTTGCGAATATTGTAATTCAGAAGAGAAAGACGCACTTGCTCATATTATACGATGCTTTTTGAGCATTGAGATAGGAAAGGCAGCATCCCCCCAATTCGATTCAAAATCTAGTTTCCCGCGGTAAAGGCAAAGGCAACAGAGCCTATTTACCATCCGATATAACGCAACCCAGTTTACCAGGGCGGGGATAGCTGATTTACTTTCTCCATAAGCGGATTTGGCAAATAGAGGTCGATACCCAGCTGGGGCGGGTGCAAGGGGAAAGGGAGTTTCTGTTCAGAATCGAGCAAATTCAGGTGCATAAGCATCTCAGAACCGGTGAAATAGCACTACCCGAGTTTTTGCCCCAGCCGTTGCAAAGTCCGTTCGAGAGCCAATAGTTTCATATCGAAAAGATTGAGACCAATCTCAAAAAAAGCGAATAGTGGAGTCCCTAACTTACCCTCGCACTGTTCCAGGTAAAGATCCTTAATCAATTGATCCAGAGCCGGGGGAGAGCCGGAAGCTTCAGCAATAGCATCAGTACCCACCGGGGGAGAGGCAGATCAAGAGGTGGGAACAGCAGTTCGAGAGCCCGTAGCGTCCCTCCCATTGGTCCCGAGCGGGGTGAGATTGATGTTCTAGTTGGAGTGAGGGAACGGACTCATATACCATTGCTTTAAAGACGGGATGGGATCCTTCCTTCTGATCCTAAGCTGTGAACTCATGGTCAAATGGCTGGGCTTTCCCTTCTCTATGGTAGCATGTCCCCTATCTCTTGGTGGAGGAAGGGCTACTAGAAGCCCAGAGTTCTGCCTAACTTCTTCAGGGCGGGTTCACTCCTTCCATTCAATAGCCTCTTGTCTTGCCTCGCTTACTGCAGATTGAAGACAGAGTTGTCTTTTTCACATCCACTCACACGCGTCCTTCTTCAACACACGGATAACAATGAGATTAGTCAGAATTATTAGAGCGGTAATGACATTGAATTGGCGGTTACCTTGGTTCACTCCCTGAATGCTTACTTGGAAGACTGCCATGCTCTTATGCGATCACGGGAAAGCCAATCCTCGATGTAGCTTCTCCGGGCGAGGTTCAGTATCAAATAGTATCTTGGGATGATGTGATGGCTGACTTGCTTCCTTGGGTGCCCTCGTCTGTAGCTTGATTGTCGATTGGAGATGTATTATTGCCTAATTTTACTAAATCCTTATTTAATCTTTGGTGCAAGGGAATGGGATGGCTATTCTGTTCTGTCTATTTTGCTCACAGTTATTACTGACCGAGTGCCCTTAATCGAATGGGAGCAAGCCCTTTTTTAGCCTGTTTTGGAGGGCCAGTATCAAGTAAGGCAGGAAGAAGTATTTCAATGTTCAGTTCAATTATTGTATACACTCGCAAGCCTCTTACATCTCCTTAGTGAATCTATCCCTTTACACGGCCAGTTTCTTATTACCCCTTTTACCTCTTGCTTGTATCGACTGAATCTTGTTTTCGGTACAGCACCATTAATTGTTCGATTGGCAGAGGGAACCCTGAGAATGAAAGATTTTGTTCTGTTTTTCAGACTTATCATGCTTTTTGTCAATTTGAATTTGCATCAAGAGCTCTCGTTCTAACTTCCTCTACGGGAATTCTAAACACGAACTCAAGACCTAAAAGGAGCCCAGTGGGGTTCTTTTCTCAGGGCATAAGGGGGGCGTGCAAGAGAGAGCACGGAAGGAGCAGAGACAGGATTTCTTATATAGTATAGGAGAGGTGGGTAGCGGATAATGGGCGGAGAGGGGGAGGATGAATAGCTATTCATCTTCCGTCACTGGTTGAACCTTCTTTGAATTTCTATGCCTGTGATCTTGGATCTTTCCTGGTATTGAGAAAGAAAAGCTGGAGTGACACAAGACAGACATCAAGTTAGCCTTTAATTAGATTATTAAAGAGAAGTAGAAGGAGATAGCGAAGGACGGAGTTAGTGCATTGATGCAGAGACTGAAGAATATTCCGATTCGAGCTCAGAACCAAAGCTCATTCTTTTCTCTATTGTACCTGAATCTCCAGAAACCAAAAGAGAGAAGCCAGTAACGGAACACAAACGAAATGAAAAAAGAGATCTCTTCCACATCTCTTTCAAGAGAGGATTCGATTGACTCATTCTAACAGACTGCATCAACAGCGTCCGTTTGCGTTCCAGCGGACGATTGCATTTGCAGCCGATGATTTGTATCATGCCACTAGCTCAAGTCCCACACTTCATGTGCTTATCTTATTATCTTTTTTACGATAGCACTCGCCCTTATTAGTGTCCCGTCAGGGGGTAACCACTCGTCGTAGGTCTGTGGAAAGTTCCTTTTCCATTCTCTTCCAAGGCGAAAAAGTGGTATCATAAATCTGATATCTTATATACGAAGATGATCGAGGGAATGGACCTTTACCATTTCGCTTCTTCCGCTTTTGGGGATTCCACTAATAGAGCAGAACCCGAGGGGATTGAAAGTATCTAGGTACCATCGGCATCTTCAAGGAAGTGAGCCATTGGCTATGGGACACGAACGGTCTAAGAAGAAGTGAGGGTGGATGTATCGAATGTGCACAGAGAAGGAGCAAAGCAGTCCCAATGCCCACAGATCTGCTATAGGGTTGTGACAGTGAATCAGATGAATAGATTGTATCTCTTTTTTCAATCGGAATTGATAGAGCCTAAGGTTGAAAGGGCTATGCTAGCATTGGTCACATAGGCTTGAACCGCTTAGGCTCGACTCTTTGCAAGAATGCCTTGTGAAAGAATAGGGATAGGCCAATTAGACTGATTTAGTGAAGTATGCCATGCCATCAGTAGCAAAGTCGGCTGTTCTCGAATCATCTGTGGCACTTGCTCTTAGCCTTTCTCTTTTTCTTTTCTTTGGGCATCTCGTAAAGGCATGCCGGCCATTTTCCCGTCTTTCATTCAAGTAGCACGATTGAGATGTCTCCCAGGTAAGGGAAGGGTCAAGCATTTCTTCCGGGTGTCACAGTCAAGCAGGAGTTGGAATTGATTTACCATTAGTAAGCCCCGGTCTTAGCTTAGCATCAAATCCTTCTCACGATTCGCAGTCCCAGGTAATATTTGATTTGCAAAGCAGACTTTTCCCCTGTGAACGAATCCGCCGCGACATTAGAATCAAGACAAGGCCAAATATCTTCTAAGAAAGAGTGGCTCGAGAATAGGCTTTGAGGGAAGGACGGGACTGATTCATAGATGCGGGAAGGAAAGGTTTAGGTAGCCCTAGCCTACGATTGTTGACAAATTCCCGGGTTTCCAGTGAGTGGCCTAAAGGAATTACCGGTCTTAGGAAGAGTGGAAGAATACGGCCGAAGAAAGGCAACTGGGATTGATGCCACAGAATCCACAGCTATTGACTCAGCTGCACATGAATCTCTAGAGGGGCTTGTTCTCGAATACCTGTTTGCAAGTGAATCAGATCTGGGCTCTGACTGTGAGGGAGGTTTCTGCAAGGGAATCAGATAAGGCCGATCTCCGATTCCGATCTTTGGGCATTCCAAGATGAAGCTGCTACAGACTACGCTCTTACTGCAAGAATGCCTTTAGCTGATTACCGGATTGCACTAGTCTCAGGAGCTGCCTTTCGAGAAGATGCTTTGAGGGTGAAGGCAAGCAAGGTTGATTGCACAAAGGCTACTAGCTTTGCACTGTTGGGAATCGATCTAGATGCCAAGCTCGGTATAATAGTGGAATCCGCGCCTTTACGCCTACATGAAATAGAATAGTATAATCTATCCCCGAGCACAGAATAGGCAGCTCTCGAATCAGAGTGGGCTGCCTTTCCTGTTGAAGCTTATGTTGTTGCGGTTAATCCTCATCGAGAAGAGGATGGCCTCGAATGCGCTCTTAGTGGTACTTCTTTTTTCACGCTCTCGAGATGAGCGCTCACTTTATTCATGCTACCGCTGAACTTAGTGACATATGGGATAGATGTCGGCATTTCCGCTCTTGGAGGACAGAGTCAAGCAAGGAATTGATGCGAGCTGTTAGCATGTTAGCACTTTCCTGTTGATGCGGCATTAATGTCTCTTGCTGGTGGAAGGACAAATGCCCAATGTCTTAGAGAAGTAGCTTTGGGGGAATATTTTAGGTCAGAATGAAGCCAAATCTTTTTGCCAGAAGGGCTTCTTTTCGACAAGAATACGGCATAGGCTGTTGAAAGCTTTCTCTGTGCACTTCTCTTTGCTTAGCGCTAGCTTGAATCTTTCGTTTCGAAAACGGATCGGAAAGAACGTAGGATAGGATAATTGAGGATACGGAATGAATGCTCTTCGATGCTAGCTAGGTGTGGACAGAAACTTCCCTTATTTGACAACGGGTGGGGAATCCTGCGCCTGAATCTAATCGGGTAAATCACTCTATTAGGAGAAAGCAATTGATAAGGGATCTTACGAAAAGGGCTATCAAATGGCTGTTACTTTCAATTGGCCTAGGTTCCCGGTCTGCGCTTGCCATTCTTGCGGATAGGACGACCAAGGCTGGTACCATCTATTGAAGCCGGTTCCGGTAATCAGCTAAGGGCAGCCTATTCAATAGCAATAGATCCGTCCCACTGCTTATGATAGAACCCTCGTATCCCACCAGGTTTTTCAGACACTTCCAAGATAGGACCTGGTTGGTTCTTCCAGACGCGAGACCGAAGAGAGAGGAAGCTTTTCAAGATGCAGATGAATTGAGACCTTCCGGAGTCAAAGCTTGCTGGAACTTCTCTAAAGTAAAGGTAGTTCAATGACCAGAGCTATTACCATCACAATTCTCATTGCCTCCCTTCTGATAGAACCTTCGCTCGGGTTACCGTCTCCGAGTGAACAGCGGTACTACCCTCGCCTCGGATTACTGAACGAGCTTTCTCAAACTCTATCTAGCCTGGAGCCAAATGGATTTAACAAACAAAAACGTGGATTTCCCTCTGATTTATCGTTCGGGCGATACAGCCACTATCTCCCGATCGCTAAGGGTTAAGGTTTGTTCTATTCGTTCAATGCCTTCTTTCGAGGGAGGGTATGGGCTTCCTTTTGTATGCTCCCGTCTCGTCTAAGGGTTCCCTTTCTTTCTTTTGCTTCTTCTTTGATTGAAGGAAGGGCCACGTCCGAGGCACTGGCTTCCCACTCAAGTCTTATAACTTCTAAGTCCCACGCCCAATGTGGGAATTAATGAATAAGTAGTTCTACCAATACCAGAGCTCCACTTGGATTATCGTAAAATTCAGTAAGCAAGCCAGGTCCACGACATCTGGTGAAAGTCGGGTCATAATTCACTTACTATAAGGAATTTGTACTAAAGGCTATCGTCCTTCTGTATGAATCAGGTGCAAACTCTATCATGGCTTCATGGATCTCCATTGCTTATCATTATGCTTTGTCTCGACGAGGAAACAAAAGCAAATCAAATGATGGAACTAGAAAAGTGATCCTGGAAGATTAGAGTAGCCTACCTATTAGTAGAAACTAAATATGGAGAAGTGTGAAGTCAAAGCTAAAACTAAAAGAAAGTAGTTCGCGCACGAGAAATGCAAAGGAATCTTGGAAGAACCGGCACTTCAGCAAGAATTTACCCTCACTCTATGCCAAGGTAATTGCAAACCTGAAATAGAATAATAAATAGAAAATAACTTCCCGTGAGAAATGGATATAAATTTCTTAGAATTTTTTATTTAAGCAGTCGAGAAGCCTCGGGTGGCTCGATCACGAGCGAAAGGAAAAGGGGAGTCAGTGGGTGGTCAGATTCTAATTGAAATGGATATGTAAAGCCTGAAACAAATCCAGATTGAAATAATTATTTTAAATGCTTTGCCCAGGCAGGTGAAGGATGTGGTCGTCTTCCTTGGGTCAAAAGGTGCAATCTTCTGACCGAAACTATAAGCATAAGTAGCACCATTGAAGAGGCCACTGAGTCCTATCTCGAAGGGAGCAGAGCTTTAAGCCAAGATTGGTATTGATAAAGAATTTCTGTCCAGAAGCGTGTAACACAAGATTATTTCACAACGACGAAGCAAGCAGAAAGAAGATTATACTTCCCATTTGGGCTAGTCCGCCTACGCATGTTATGACATTTCCACGAACCATCACGAATGGCGAATGAGAAGAGGAACCCCGGCACTTGAGATGGGTGCTTTCCTTCTTTTTTCTTTCGAAGGTGTTCAAGGGCTGATTGAGGGTTAAATTAAATACATAGAATTCCAATTTTTCTTGATTTGGTGGTAACCCATTTGGACGAGCAATCGCTACTTCGTTCTCGCCTTTGAGTGTGCAGGGCTTGAATCATCCATAAAACGCCTATTCCTAGGTGCCAAGCTTGTGTGAAATATCTTACTTGCCTTATTCCCGGAAGTGGGTTAAAATCCCAAAAGTGAATAATTGCAAAGATTTTAGATATTGTCTCAGTACTTGTGGCTAGTCCTCTTATATGGACTTGACCCCCCTAAGGATGCTTCCACAGAAGAGGCGAGAGGTTCTATCCTTCGATAGGAAAAGCTATGTGTACCGAACGGGAAATCTATACTCGTAGGCGGTGATACCTCAAGCCCATGATACAACATTTTGAAGTAAGAAAGCAGTTGATAACGAAAAGGTAACCCCCTCTTAGGCGCAAGGGACTCTTCCCTAGGTTAAGGGGCATCGTCTGCAGTTCCATGGTTGATAGCTATTTCATCAGGCAGGTCATGCTCAAATCAAGGTCAATCTTTCCCAGCAGTTTAGGCCACTTTCTCAGCCTTATTCATCGACAACTAGTCGCTCTCTCAAGGAAAGAAATGAAATGTTAAAATCCAGCCAATCAAAGCAAGTGCTTTTCGAACGGTGAAGGGCAGCGGGCTCAAAGACCTTCTTTTGGCTATCAAAGCTAGAGTCAGGATTGGGCGCTATCCAAGTGGATAGAAAAGACAATCTTCCCAGACCGATCTCTATCATTCAAAATTGGATACCCAGTAAACAGAGAGGAGATTCAGTAGGGCTTCAGATCTCCACAATTCCTTATATAGAATAGATGGCAATTCGTGGGCAAGAAGCTCAGTCTCTGTAGAAAGGGAAAGGAGCGGATGCACATAGAAGGATAAATTGCGCCAGTCAACCAAGTCAAGTAAGTAACGAACTGAACTAAGAGCGCTTTCGTATCACAACGTAAAAGACTGTAAAGAAGGTTTTTTTTACCCCAATAAAATACTTCTTGCATGTGTATACTATCATAAAATTAAAGATTATGTATGTAAAAATTGAATCGATCTAAAATCGATCTCTGGTTACTCCTCCTCTGAGCAGTAATTGATAGGGATGACAGGATTGGAAAAAGGGACATTTTGTACCCAAAACAAACGCGCTACCAAGCTGCGCTACATCCCTTTCAATTGGTCTACAGTATCATTGTAGA
>JAVXUL010099899.1:0-20205 GCA_035590515.1 Trichilia minutiflora | reverse complement strand
TCCCGATTGAGTGCGGGTCATGGTATAGTCAAACCCCTAACTCAATCATAGGATCAGGAACTCAAATCATATACGGGTTCCACTTATCCCAAAACACATTTTCGAATAAGTGTACTTTGGCTAAAGATTTAATGCCCATGTATGACATCCCTGCCTAGGACCTCAAGTTCAGATGTCTAAACCAGTAGATTCCATCTTGATCATTACCTGTCCTCATACAAAAAGAATACATTGGCATCAAGCTTCTTTCATCAGGTATGACTAGCACGATGCGATATACACAAGTGAACGATGTGTCTTAGTGTAGAGAGCAGTTGTGATATCTCAGGTCAAAGGACTAGTGGTACACTAGTACGGCTGTGCGACTTGTCATTGACAGTGGACATCCATCCTTGTGACTCATCGCGATTGGTCACGTTCAGTAATACATTTACATTTATATTCTTGTGACATGAGACTCGTCACCCAATTATTAGCATTGAATACTAATCATTGACAGTAACAAAACATGCGGGTCATGTAATGTCATCGTCTCTAATGACAATGCCTCAACTGGGAACTTATTTGGATGTATTCAAATCATAGACTCTATTCTCATATCCACAACACATTGTAGATAAAGTCTTGACGTATAATACATCACAAGATCTCATTTTACATTTATAATCAAATTATCAATTCTTATCGTAACTGTACAAAATAATATAATAAATACTATTTATTAATTATGCATAAATTTATAATTAATATTCATAGTATATATATACAATATAATAATATCTCTTAACAATATTATTAGATTTGTTACAGGGCATATCTTGAACACAGGTAACATCCATCATTTATCCATACAAAGAACGAACTAATAATTCCAGCCGCCATCCTTCGAATTCCGCTCCCAAAACTTGCAACAGGGAGGGATTAAAGGTGTTTACTGTTCACGAAGCCTCTTTTTCTTTTTTTTTTTTTCTTGTTGAGGTTTGTTGTGCAGGTAATCTAATTGACTCGTTTGCTTTTGAATGAAGGAATATTGGCTGCCATGTTTTAAATGATGTATGTTTGATTAATTCAATTCAAAGGAGAAGTGTTTCCCTGATCATGTTTTCTCTTTTTTTTCTTTCAAAACTGTTTTGGAATTGAGTTAAGTTTTGTATGCATGAAGACCCCGGAAAAGAAAAGAAAAATTGTTTGCCCGTCGCATCAGCCCCATATTCTCATGCATGAGTTCTGGGCGGAAACGGTTAGCTACAGGAGAGTTATGCCGTCCGGAGGAGGGAATGGTGAGGCCGGAATGCCTTCCATGCTTAGCTGTGGTGGCAGCCATGCTTCCGAGGCCATCCATTGATGAGCACCACGAGCGGGAGAAGAAGACGCACGGGAGCCTGAGACCATGACCACCGGCGAATTCTGGCAATCGGTGGGTGCTGCCGTTTCAAGTGGAACGCCGTCAGGGTCCTCCGGTGGCGGTGGTCGCATCTCCCGTGGAGGTCCACTGTTGCATGCGGGATGGGCAGGCATGGGAAGTATTTAGTTATTTGTTTTCTTATTTGGCACTTTGGTTCAGACTGAAAATTTTCAATCTGGTACACAGGTTAATTTCGAATATTTATGCATAAGGGTTATATCTTTGCTATGTGTCCAATCGAGTCCAAATAGGTCTAAAATTTAGGATGTTCATAGATTTTAGGCTAGCGTTCCGAGGAGTTTGCAATTTAGCGCAAAATTAATTTTAGATAGTTAAGAATTCCCTAAAATATTCGAAATTTAGTCCTAAGATATATTTGTAGTATTCATAAATTCATCTTATTCTTTTGATCTCTTTTCCTTATAATCCAAATTATTTTATTTTAAAAATAAATAAAAGTAATAATAAAAAATAAAGAGTAATAAGAATAAGAATATTTTATTCTTATCTTTTCTTTTTCTTCCCCTTTTAATGTTATTTTCTCTCTAAACAAAATTAAAATCTTAATAACTCAATAATAACCAAGAGAAGTAGACCATGTCTCCCTCCTCTTCTTACAAACTTTAATAATAAATCCTAAAAAGGGATTAAATATCTAAAGAGAGTAGACTTTTTTGTGATGCCTCTGCCTCCTTAGCATCCGTAGTGTAAATACCTAAGGCGAACAAACCATCCGTAGCACCTCTCCCTTATCTTTGTATGGAATAATTACAAACTCTTAACAATCCTACAAGAGGAGTAGAAAATTTTTGATACCTCTTCCACCTCTACTTGCAAACCAATAATAAGATCTACAATAACCAAGAGAAGTAGATGGGCTGTCTATGACAACTCTCCCTCATTGTGGTAATCCAATAATAAGAATGGATAAACCTCCTATGACACTTCTCCCTCATTTTGATTTAATAATTCAAGAATAACTTCAATAAATAAAAAATACCCGTAGAGTCAGTTTGGATTGAACCTCTAATACTTCACCATAGCCATCCTTTATGAAAACAATAATTGAGCAAAATAAAAGCCAATAAAAAATCAAGAGTAAAATGTTTCTTAGTAATCATTTAATCCAAAGTTATAGGGTATCTAATACTTTCACCATACTTGACTAACTTTAAAATCTCAAAATCTCATAAAATAAAACCAGCGACCTAACCCATCATTATTTAGATAGGTGGTAACTACAAAAGTTATCCAACCTCTAGATAGCTTTAGCAACCATAGTCTAATATTCATGATATTTTTTAGCTTCAAAAAAAGTTTTGGATTCAATTTTCGAAATAAATGCTAGGTTATTACAAAAGTTCCTAATGTTAGACCTAATTTTTAATGCCATGAGATAGATCTCCTAAAATAAAGTCTTTAAGATGAGATGTTACAAACCTCACTTCTTGGAGAGTGATTGAGCATCATCATTCTTTCCTTTTGGCATTTAATCTACGTGTTGCAAAGCTTCATCTTATCCTTTGATAAAGTCGTTGGATGTATCTTACTTTGACTCATCAAGGTGCATGTCTTTCATTTCTTTCATGATGTCATCATCAACAGCTTTCTCCAAAGAAAATAGGTTAGTGTTATGTGACATGCATGGATTTCTGAACAGGTAGAGTCCTTTTTGTAAACACTCTATAAGCTTCATAGACATTAAGTAACCTAGAAAAATTTTAACATCGAATTTTAGTCAAATTTTTTAAAGTTATCTTCGGCATTTAAGATCAAGAATTTTAAACTAAAGACCTTAAAATAACTAATGGATTTCAATCATTCTAAAGCTCAACACCCTTGTTAAGATATAGCATGCGATGTTAATTGCTTCAGCTCTAAAGTATTATGGTAAGGAATTTTTATGCAATATAATCCTCACCATTTCTTGAATAGACATATTCTTTCTATCATTATCTCATTTTCTTAAAGAGTCTTAGGAGATGAGAATTGATGCTTAATGGTATCACAAAATTTCTTAAAATTTTATTTTCATATTCACCACTATTATCACTTATAATGCATGCAATAGTAGTGCCCTTTTCATTTCAAACTCTTTTTAAAGCTTTGAAAATGCATGAATGGTCTTATCTTTTGTTGCTAGAAATAACACCCAAGGAAATCTTGCAAAATAATAATAATTACAAAGACATAATGGTTGTCACCTAGACTTACAATTCTTGATGGCCCAAACAAATCCATATGAAGAAATTGCAAAAGTTTAGAATTAGAGACATGTAATTTGAACTTAAAAGGTGATTTGATTTGTTTTTAAATTGACAAGCATCATAAATTTTGTCTTTTACAAAATTTACAATTTTAGAAGATCATTTATGAATCGCTTTTTAAAACTATTGAAATATATCAATGGTATATACATTTTTTATTTCTTATACCAACAAAAATGGTTTTGTCATTCACCATATTTTTAATCATACAACATGCATTTTTGAAAAAACTCCATAGCCTTTATCACACAATTGACTAACACTAAGAAGATTATGCTTGAAATTAATGACTAATAAAACATTTTCAATCAAAATGGAATTTTTGTTACCAATATTGTCGGTGCCAATGATTTCACTTTAGCATTGTCCCTAAAGGTGACATGTCCTCCTCTTATACTTGTGAAGTTTAAAAGAATAAATACGTCTCCTATCATATGTCTTAAATAACAGTTACTAATATGGTCATGAGTATTATAATAGTTACAAGTGGTATTGATTTCTACTTTAAGAGAAAGTTTGACAGATCATTTTTATAAAGCTTTTGTTTCTCATAGGATTTGTATGCAATGCCACCCTCATCAAAATCACACCTTTGAGAGCCTAAGAGTAGTTCTAAATTCTCTTGGCTCTTAGTAAATTTTAGAACTATCTCATTTAAATCATTTGTCTTGTTTTAAAGATTATCAAACTCTTTCAAGTGGTCTTCCTTATCCTTTTCAAAATCATTATTCAATTCTTTTAAAGAAACAATTTCAATAGTCGAACTATCAATTTGCTATTTAAGAGTACAATTTTTGGAAATCAACTTTTCAAAATGATTATAAAATTTCTCAAATACATCTAACAACTTATCATATGAATATTTAGGATCTGGATATTTACCTCCTCTTTATTTATTGTTATGAAGCACATGTTGAAAATTTCAATTATAATTTTCTCATTCGAAAAACTTTCATTGTTGTCACCCTACGTAGCTACCATTGCTTTCTTTTTTGATTTCTTATACTTTTTAGGTGGACTCTCAATCTTTTTTGCCTGAGTTTCTTGCATCATAGCAAGTGACTTGATTCTTCTTTTTTTCTCTTCTTAAACCATTGTCCAATATAACTCTTTGAAGTTTCTTATATCAAAATTCTTTTTGTTCCTTCGAAACTTTTTTAACTTTCTTGTCATGAAAGTTATATCATCATCATCCTCTTTGTTGGTGTAATATGCCTTAAGACCATTGGTGTTATCAATTTCAGGGTATTATGTATTGTATCACTATATAATATATTTTGTACAATTTATGAATAAAGAAATTATTTCTTGTTTGTATGTGTATGTTGCTGCTTCTTTCTAATCATACTAATAAATGTAATATATATATGAATCACTCAAATAATATGATTATTTAAATTGTTCTCAACACATGGAATATCGATTGGGCATCTATATTACATAGTAGGTACATTGATTAACTTTAATGAATATTATAAGATGATATTAGTGTGAATGACAATGAAAGTTATATCAGTATAATATTAGTGTGGATTAATGGTTAAAGAACTATTTTTTGAATGTGACTAAAGAAATAATGAATCACACAGAATATATGAAGTCAATGATTTATCATTTGATTATACTAAAGTGTAAAGTACTCTTTTGACTTGAGATGTCATAGTCATTATCTGATATAGATACATATTATTTATATGGTGTATAAATACATGACTAATCACATCTTGCATAAGAATTCAGTTTGATAATGTGTTATTTATATTTAGATGTGAAAAACTATCAAGATGGAACCATTAACTCAATAGATAGGATCTTTGGTTTTTGTTGACTCGATTTGGATTTGAGTTTTCAAAGAAACATAGGTAAATTGTTGAAATCTAATCTCTTATTAGATTTCAAAACAAGTCACACAAAAGAGTTTTATAGTTATAAGTAACAGTCTGAAATAGGCATTGAGTTTAGGATTTTGACATTCTGTGAGCTTTTACCTGATCGAGATTGGATGATAAAGGGCCATACCCATACAGTACCAATAATTGAGAGCAAAATGGTTTGCTAGAGATTCATTATAATTTAGGGACTATGACATATTGCTAGATGTTAACCATAGTCGTTGAGCATTTGAACAGTTCAAAGTGGGATCGATGAAATTGATTTCAGTTTATAGCTAACTTCACAGTGAGCCGAAAGGTCATAACCAATAACCTTTTTCTAATCTTACTAATTGAGAGAGAATAAATATTATCTGTAAGAGAGTTATCACTTTCGAAGATAATATTCTATCAAAAATTATAAATCATTTACACGTTAATTTTTTTAATTGACTTGAGGGCTTAATAAATTAACCCAAACATAACTTCCACTGATATTAAGGAATATAAATAGAATTAATTAAAATTGGTCAAAAGTGGTTTGACTAGTTTTAGGAGAAGCTTGGCATTAAAGTGTTTAATGCAGAGAAACTTGTAAATTTGCATTTACTATTATAAAACTTGGTTTGGACAAGTTTTGGGACTCATTTTTCATTTACTTTTATGACAAGTACATTTAAGTAACATGTAAAAGTTAGGGTTTTATATGGGGAACAAATTATTTTTCTATTTAAACATAAAAAACACCAAAGGATTAAGGGAAAAGTTTGCATGCTTTAATAGATGTTTAACAATTTAAACATAAAAAATCAACTAAGGTTAGAATAATATACACAAATGCAAACTACTCGCCTCCAAATGGCCTCCAGGCATATCCATATGCCAACTCCACGACAATGGTTCCGGTTTTGTTGTTGCTGGAAGACGATGGTTGTTTGAAATCAAATTTTCAAATAGTAGCATACTATTACAAGTTCCAACCCTTGGAAAGTATTCTTTGCTAAATTAGGAAGAAAGAAACATAAAGAAACAAATTTCTTTCCTTTTCTTTCTTCTTTTTTCTTTCTTTTCTTTAATTTTGTTCAAAATAAAACATAGTCTTTTTCTCCACCATATACGGTTTCTTTCTAAAGGAAGAAGATGATTCAATAGTTCTTCTACTTCCTCTTACTTTTATTAGACGTATGGCTTGTTCAAAATAAACAAAAACATATTGTTATATTTAAGAACAATCCATTAACAAAACTAAAACATTTTTGTTTTAATAATTCTAGCCATATGGAATTCAATCAAAAAGGAAAACACATGTTGAAAATTCCTTATATATATATATATATATGCGTATATGTGTGTGTGTGGAAAAAAAACCAAGTCAAATGAATCATTTTCATTATCAATTTAACAAATAGGAAGTTAACATAGAGCAACATATAATTGGTGGATGTAAAAGCACTTTCAAAAAAAATTATTAATCCAAATAATATTTATCCATTAATAATATGGAATAAATCATGGTCATCCATCCAAATTGAAAGAAAATGTATTGTATAAGATTTTGACATTTGGCATTAAATTATTATGCCATTTTTCAAATAAGGATTCAATTCATTTAAATAATATTTATTTAATATTTAATAAATTAATTAATTTTATTTATTAATCAATGAATCATAAATCCTTATTTGTTTTTCATATATCCATAAATCATATTTACGGTATTCTAAAAATTACCAGAACATCTCCCAACGTATGGGTGCTAGCACGTCATTGTCGGGAGAATTTATTTTTTATATTAAAGAATAAAATTATCTACTGATCAATGTATTGGAGCAATTTAATTTTCATAAATATGAAATATCATTAACTGACTTAATGATATTTATTTTAACCATTGCCATCTATCGGTTATTATGTGTGATCCCTTCGGTTTGCTAAGAATTAGACATAAGCTAATACAAACCTTTTCGTATCACTTTGGTACAACTCATTATAGCCAAAGTTCTTAATGGTTATGAGTGATGTATAGTAAGATGTCATGACCTCTAGAACACAAAGAATATAATTTTGGATAAACCAATATAGTCATACTTACATGTAGTAAAGTTCTTCTACTGTCGACTTACGATCGAGTGTAGGCCATAAAATAGTTAAACCTCTAACTTGATCATAGGATCAGAAAATCAATCATAAATAGAATCTACGAGTCTAAAAACTCATTTTTAAAAACTACATAATTTGATCAGAGATTCTGATCCCCGTGTATGACATTCTTGCTTCGGATCTCAAGCTTAAATATTTGAGTTAGTAGATTCCATCTTGATCATCACCTGCTCTCATACAATTAAAACACATTGCCCTCAAGCTTCTTTCACTAAGCGTGATTAGTCTAGTGCTATATACATAAGTGAACGATGTGTCTCACTATAAATAACAGCCATGATATCTCAGGTCAAAGGACTAGTGGTACACTAGTACTGTTGTGTGATGAATCATTGGCTGCGGATAATCACTCATGTGATTCATTACGTTTGGTCATGTTTAATAATACGTTTTCAAACATAATAGCCATGGTTATGCTCTTGTGATATGAGATTTGTTAGCCAACTATTAGCATCTAATACTAATCATTAGCAGCAATAAAATATGACTATCATGCAATGTCGTTGTCTTTAATGACATTACCTCAGTTGGAAACTAATTCGGATCTATTTAAATCATAAACTTTATAGATAAAGTCTTGACACATAATACATCATAGGATATCATCTCGCATTATTATAATAATCAGTGATACGCAACTAAAGAAATGTAAAATGATAGTAAAATGCCATTTGTAATTAATCATAAATAGTTTATAGTTAATCATTAAGATATATTTACTATAGATAATATTCCTGACCAGTGTGATATAATTAGGTCTAGGGCATATCTCGAATAAACTCCCACTTACACTAGAGCCAACCACTACGGTATCTTATACCCAATTTCTCAAATTGGTAACTTAGTTATTCTTGTGTCACTAGCCTAGTGAGTGGTTCTATCATGCTATCTATCGATGGAATCTTTTGCACAATTAGGTGTTCATCTGATATTAACTTCCTGATTAAGTGATACTTACATTGAATATATTTGGACTTTTGGTGAGACCTAGGTTCTTTAGTCTGTACTAGTGTTCTATTATTATTATATTACCAAGCCACTGGATTATTAATGGATAGAACCTCTCCGAGTTCACTCATGAACTTACGAAATCAGACAGCCTCTATCGTAGCTTCGAAAGTAGTGGTATATTCAATCTTTGTAGTATATGGATGTAAACTGTATATCATCCATATTTGACCAAACGTCAGAATTAGTGTAACCTTTTATTGTTAATTCACCCCCTTCATATGTCAAACCTATATCCATAGTCTTTTTCAAGTACCTTAGAATTCTTTTGATAATAATCCAATACTGTTCTCCAGGATTTTTTTGATCCTGTAAACAACATTTACAGTATAAAATATATTAGGTTTTGTACATAGTATAACATACATAAGATTCATTATGACTAAAGTATATGGAACTTTCTACATACGTTATTAGTTGACTTCAATATTAGCTTCCATCTCCTTAGAGAGATGAATTCCATGACTAAAAGGTAAGAACTCTTCTTAAAGTCTTAATACTGAACTTTTCAGTATTTTTTTTATATATTTTTTAGAAAAGACCCATTATTTGTTTCTCTTTATCCTTATAGAGATGAATACCCAAAATATAGGGTGCTACTCCTAAATCCTTTATAACGATCATACTAGACAACCATAATTTTGTTTCAGTGAACATACCCAGATCATTTCCAGTTAGTAATATGTCATTCACACATAAGACAAAGATTGTTATAGCATTGTTAATTTTCCTTTTGTAGACATATAGTTTATCAATATTCTTAATGAAGCCAAATAATTTGACTGTATTATCAAATCATATGTTCTAACTTCTAAAAATTTACTTTAATTAATAAATAGGTCTATACAACTGATACATATTATGATTATCTATTAAAGCATAACCTACAGATTGCTCCATATATATGGTCTCTTCAATAAAATCATTGAGGAAGGGTGTCTCTACATCCATTTTCCATATCTTATAGTCATAAGAAGTTACAATAGCAAGTAATATCTAAATGGAATATAGCATAGTAACTAGTCAAAAAGTTTTCTCATAGTTAACACCTTATCTTTAAGTACAATCTTTTATCACTAGTTTCGCTTTAAAAGTCTCTACTTTTCCATCTATGCCATTATTTCTTTTGTAAAAACATTCACAACTAATAGGAACAATTTTTTTTGGTGGATCAATAGGTGACTTCACCTGATTAGTATACATGGAGTCCATTTCAGCTTTTATGGTCTCAAGCCATTTTTCAGAATTTGATATCCAATATCATTTCTTTGTAGGCTCTAGGATCCTCCCACTGTATACCTTATCTTATCATAATAATTTAGAATTATTATTAGAAAAGTAAAAGTATCTCTAAGAAGAATATAATATCCTAGAAGATCTACAAAGATTTTTATCTACAAATGGCTAAGATTCAGATCGAATAAGTTCATCTACATTAATAAACTTGTCCATCTAAGGTTGGTCATCATCAAACTCTTCAGACTCTTCTAAAAGCTTGATTTTTCTACCTATACCACTTTCTTCTATGAATTGATTCATAAGGACCTATACATGTTTACTAATCAAAATCTTTTGACCAGTATAAAAGTAAAACAAATATCCTAAACTATCTTTAAAATATTCTATAACTTGACCTTTCTCACATTTCAAGTAGTTTCTCATACTATATCTTATATGAAAATTTTAGAAACTATTCTAAGTAAAGCCCTATCTAATTTGTTAATAGTGGTATGGAAGGTATACCTTAAAGATATGTTGGAAAATGCATAAAGCTTATCATTGGTCATACTATATCATATAAAGTATGATTTCTCCTTTTACAGTACACCATTATACTGAAGTGTATAAGGAGAAGTCAGTTGAGATACAATACTATTGATTTTTAAATAATCTAAAAATCTAGCATTAAAGTATTCCTTACCATGATCCAATTATAGCATTTTAATATTTTTTATGTTAGGTTCTCTAGTTCTACATTGAACTCTTTGAACTTTTTAAAAGATTCCAAGTTGTACTTTATTAAGTACACATAACCATATCGTGAATAATCCTTGATAAAGATTATGAAATTGGAGAAACTACCTCTGACCATTTTTCTAAATAGACCATATTCATCTGTGTATATCAATTCAAAAACTTCAATAACTCTTTTTTCTTGTCCTACAAAGGGTAATTTTATAATTTTCTTAAGATGAGATTCATAAGTTGGATAAAGTTCAGAACTTAATGGATTATTAAGTCCATCTTTGCTCATCTGTTTAATTCTTTACTCTAATATGACCTAATTGATGATGCTATAGCAATTTTGAATTGATCTCATTTTTAGATCTTTTCTTACCAATGGTATTTGTCATGTTAATTTCTGATGATTCAAGAATATATAATAATTTATACTCAAGCTAGAGCCAATCAATATATTTCTCAAATAAATGTAACATTTATATCCATCAAAATTAAAAGTGTAACCATATTTACATAATTAACTGACAGATAAAATGTTTTTATTGGTTCTATCAAAATACACCACTTTGTGTAGTATAAAAGTATGGCCTACATGCAAATCCAATTTGCAAGTTCTTGAATATGTGATAGCAACTGTTACTCTATGGGCCATTATCAATACTATTATACCTTTCTTGAGTAACTTCTTATTTAGAAGGTCTTATAATGACTTACAAATATGTGAAGTGGTGTCTGATTATACTATTCATAATTTAGAGTCTGAATTAACAATTAATTGATTTTCATTTAATATGACAAGAAAACATACTTTGCATTTTCTTTGTACTCAAAATTTTAAGTAAAGAGGACAATTCCTCTTTCAATGACCAAGCTACTAATAAAATGACACTCATCTTTAGCTTCACCCGTTCTTTTCTTCTTTTGTGAAAAGAAATTATTTCTTTTAACAATTCAGGGAGGATTCATTTTTGTATAGTCAAACTATACGATGTTTGAAAAAGCTCAAAACTATGAAAAAGAGACTAAAATATCAAATCAGTCTACAATGCATGATCCATACTAAACACTCAGGCACTTAATTACCCTATACGGTTTATCATCTTCAAAAAATGAAATTTTGGAAGCATTCCTTATTAAGTCTCATTCAAAATAAGGCTATTGACAATTCAACCTTCTAACCTTTGAGTTATCTTCATTCAATTTCATTAAAAAGTAATAGATTTTATAGGCATCTAGTATGTCCTTATGTTCAACCAATAAGTCATCACTCATAGGGATCAACATAAATTATCTTACTTTAATATTGTATTCCTTCATTTCTGGAAGTTTCATCTCTCTTTATATGAAGAATTCTTAAAAGGGTAATGCGTATTAGTCCTTGAAGAACGTCACCCAATTTTTTTAAAATCTAGAACAATTTTAAGATTCTTATACCAAACCTTAAAGTCAGGTTTAGTTAGTGTATAAGTGTCAAAATTTTAGCAGAGGGTTAAATATTTTCTTATATCACTAGATCAAATATCCATTTGTGTAATTAGTAAGACAGTTAAATACATTAGCATGTATTTATTAGTGTATGCCCTAGAAACCATTCGTGTTGTTAATTTCAGGACTAGTGATCTTATACAAATTTTTGTTGATTAATAAAAGAATTGTTCTTTATTCCCATACATTAGCTGTTTCCTTTATATTAGTATGCTATATATAAAGAATGTATGTGAAATATTCAGATATTTTATTTAATTGTTAAATAAAATTATCAAATTATTCTTTACGTATGTGATATAGATTGGACAAATATATCACATAGTAAGCACACTAGTTATCACCTAATGATATCATATGATGATATATATAGGTTGATAATATGAGTATTATCATAAGCGTATTAGTATAGATTTACAACTTATAAATTATTTATTGAGCAGAGCTACATATTGACAAATCATATAGTATGCATGCAGTCAATGATTTATCAATAGATTATAATAGTGTACGATGTAATCCTTTAACCTGAGATGTTTATAATTAGACTCTATATGGATGAGTATATTTTATATGGTGTATAAGCAGGGCTAATCATGCCTTAGACAAAAAGCTAATTTGGGTATGCTTTGTTCATATATGTTTTCGATTGACAGTCAAGATGGGATTCGTTGACTCACCATTATGGGCTGAGAGTTTTCATTGACTCTGTCCAAGTTGAGTTTCTAAATGAATATCAAAATGATTTCCAGATTTTAAGTCTATAGCCATAGCAATTATGACATATAATAGACGATTCATATAGACATGGAGATTAGGATTTTGACATTCTATAAACCCTATCTTACTCGATCAGGATATGACAACGGAGGGATATTACCCATATGTTATGTGCAATCATTAGAAGTTTGATGGAGAAACTTCTTCATTATGACTTAAAGACTATAGTGCATAGTTAGGCACTAACTATAGTCATTGGGTATCGAAATATTCAAGACAGAACTGTTCGAAGTCAAACTGTTCGACATTAGCTCATAGTTGAGTCACGGTGAATCTTCACAGTCCACCTAATTCCCTGAACATTTCAATTAAAGAGAAGAAGATAAAATATTTTTGAGAGAGGGCTAGTGACCTCATGATAACTTGACATACCAAAATAAATACTTATAATCGTTATATGTATTTATTATTCCTTAAAGTGTTAAAGAATTGATATATTGATGTCATATAGTAATTTCATTTAAATTACATGACCCAAAATGAAAATAATGATTATCAAACATATTAGAATGCGATTCTAAGGTAAAATAATGAAAAGTAGATTAAATTTTTAAATAAGTATAAAATAACTATTTTGCCCCTATATGATACAAATATATAATTTATTATAAATTACATATTCAAATTTGGTAATTGTGATTATCAAATATATTAAAATTTGATTTTAATCAAAAATGATAAATTCTAAATTAATGTATTTAATTTAAAAGAAAATTATCATTTTACCCTTAAGTATAAAGTTAACCAAGGGCATTATGATAAATGTATCATACTTTTGGATTTATGAAAATTCAAAATATATATTATGTCTAATTATTAAATTCTTTAATGTTTAGAGAATTTGATAAGTGTTAAAATTTATATGGATGACATTTTGACATTTGGCATTTAATATATATTTTAAGTATATTTATTAATTAATAAATCTTGGTCAAAGTTTTATGCATATTTGACTTGAGCTTATCCATGTAAAATAAGCATGGTTGTATCATATAAGTGTGCCATTAATTTATTTATATTTATATGGATAAATATAACATTATTTAAATGGGAAATTGAAAAAAAAATCAACATGTTTGGGTTATCTTCTTCCTCTCTCACGTTGGGCAGCCATGGGAGCCAATTTGGGGAAGGTTTCAAGTATTGAGAGCTCATAACTTTGAGCTTGGTCTTCATCAAAAATCAGAGGTAGCAAGGTAAGCACTTAAAACCTTCATTTGCTTCCCTTGGTTTGTCATTGAAATGCATAGATCTAGGTTAAGTTTCTTAGGAAGAAAACTTAATTTTATGCATGTTTTATGCCATTAGAAATTAACAAATGGTATCAGAGCATGTTTAATTGATGGCATAGATGTTTATTTGCTTGTTGTTTTGGTGAAACCTTAAATGGATGCACATTGGGGAAGCTTGGTGTCAACTTAGGTTCCGTGATGGAAATTAATTTTTCACCACTTCCATTATATTGCTAGAATATGATATATGATAAATGAAGCTTAAGAATGATGGTTGTAGTTGATAAAATGAGAAAATTGAGTTTAGAACTCAATTAGGTGCCATTTTGGCACAATGTTGCATCCTTGGGTTTGTCACGTTGTTTTGTCTATCAAATGGGCTTGTTGATGTATTTGGAAACTTTTGGCAAGTATTTAGATGTGTTATGAAGTGATTTGAGTGTTGGTTTTGGGTTGAAAACATTTGAATTTTAAGAAAAAAATTTTACAAAGTTTCGGGTGTAGGGGAAAGTAGGCTAGGTTTCTTTTTTTTTAGACTGGCACTTGTGTAGGCGTGTGTATTACACGTAGTGCACAGCTCGCACCCCGCCTGGCCACCGCGCATGTGTCACTGCCTGGTTTTTGCTACAAAATGATTTTTACACCCAATGTTGTGCTTTCAGACTTTGGACAAATCCCAACTTGTATTTTAAGTGATTTTGATCACTTATTATCGCGTTTTAATGAAAACAACACATCAACTTTGCTTGAGTAAAAGTTTGGAATTAAATAAATATTAATTATTATATAATTAATTATATGAATTTTGTGTATTTTTATATATTGATTTAAGATCAATATATTCAAATGTTTACCATAAAATATTTATTTAGTTGTTCAATTATTAAATAAATTAAATAAATATCAACTTATTTATTTGATAAATAAATTGTGTTAATATTAAATAAACATTAAAATGTTTATATGATAAACATATTAATGTAAGTTTGATTATACAATAAGGATTGTTTTAAAATGTGATATGTGTTTAAATGGTTTGAATACATATATGATTATGCTATAATGTTTAATTAAGTATTTAATGGTGATTAAATTCATAAACATGTATATATAGGGTATATATATATATATATATGTTAATCTTTTTATATTTCATTAATTGTGCATGTATGCAAATTGTATGTATGTACACTAGAGACACATTTTTGAGATATGCATTATATACATATTGATGTATGTTGATGCGTATTAAAATGTGTGAAAATATATTTAGATAAAAATAAAACATTATGATAGCATAACTAGACAAATTAGATTTGTTTAGTTAAAAATAATTAGTAACAGGTTGTTGATTATATTGGTGTGGCTCGTTAACCATGTCAACGAGTTAGTTAGGTCAGTGACCGGTTAACTTAATTTGACCAGTTGACATAGTTTATCCAATTAAATTTTTGATCAAGTAAAATAAGGTATCTAGTTTGACTAGTAACCGTGAAGAAATACACAAAATATAATTTTTGTTTGACAAGATTCGACATTCCTAAAATTATAACCTTGATACACAAATACCACACAAAACTTGTATGACAAGAGACTAAATACAAGCATACATATGAAAAATATATTTTTCAAGTTAGAAATTTGATTTCTAAGTATAAACATGTAATTGTTATGTGTATATTAACAATTAAGCAATTGTTAATCAAACATGCATAATTAGTAAATGATATGGATATATATATTTGATATATGTATGTATATACTTTGTTAATCAATATTTGTTCATAGGTTAAATGAATATTGACAACTAGGCTTTCAATAAAAGGTTTTAAAATTGTTTTAAAATAGTTTTAAAAAATTATTTTAACATATGTTTTAAAATATATATGTAAAAAAATTTATGATTTTATGAAAATCATAAATTTGAATATTATGCGTATTATTGAACATGTGTATGACATGGGTTTTCAATGATATGCATAATAATTCCCTGTATAATTATTAAATCCTAGCTTCCTATTATGGGATGACATTGAGTTTTTTGACATAAATTAGTATCCCAAGATTTCTATTATGTGAGGGATATTGATTTGTGTTAAGAAATCTACTATCTGGTTCTTGGGGTGTGTATTTTCATCTTGATCAAGATTTCTATTATATGAGGGAGAGGTGAAAATAACATCTTGAGAAGGCGCGATGGTTTAGGTTTAATTGGCCTAAGGTGCCAAGAGTTCTATTATGTGAGGTATTCGAAGTTAGGGCTAAACAAAGAATTAAACCTTATATTGAGATGTAAAAGGAAATATGTTTCCTACTTATTGGGTTTAGTTGACTAAGATTTCAATTATGTGAGGTTGATTAATTCTGATAAGATATTGAGTCTCCACTACTAATAATAACAAAATTCCAACGAAACTTTTGAATCCTATCTGGAGAGTATGAGATTCAAATTAAATAGTGAGAGTTAATATGATTAGTACACATTAATAACTTTTAAATTGTTTAATTGTTATTATTCATAATTTTTTGAATTATGTATAAATCAAATTGTTGATTAATATAATATAAGATCACTAATAATCTGTTTTTTATATCTTTTTAGTTTCTCAAGCTGATAGTGATATTAATTGATACAATATAAAACATACACTGAACGGTGTTCTCCTAAATACATATAAAACTTTTGGATTTTAAAAAGTTTGATAGAGACTAATTTTAAATACTAATAAAAGAAAAATTATTTTCTTTACGGGAAAATAGAACATATATAGAGGAGTTGTCCTCACTACCTTGAAAGACTTATGAAGTCAGATAAAGGTACTAATAGCTGCATGATGATTGATTATGAATTAAGTATTATTTCAGATCATCATTCATAGACACTAGATTCTACAGCTACTTCTCATGTTTGTGTTTCATTACAGATATTATAGAATTGTTCAATATTGTCGAAAGGCTAGATCATTTTAAGAATGGCTGATGGGGTAACTGTTGCTACTGAAGTTAAATGATCTTGCGAGTTTAGATTATCTACTAGACACATTATAAGATTAAACTCTGTGTTGTATTTTACTAATGCCACTAGAAATATCGTTTCTATTTCTGTACTATGTAAGAATGGTTACAGTGTATAGTTTAAAGAAAATGAGTGTTTAATACATTTTCGAAATGTATTAGTGGGCAAACTAATAAATACAAATGGATTATATATTCTTGAATTGAATAATAGTTATTCAATAAAATCGATTACTAATAAAAGAATTAAGGATAAATCAAATCCTAAAATCCTATAGCACCATAGATTAAGTCATATAGGAGACAGTAAATTAATTCAGCTTGGTATAAGTGGACTTCTACGTCCATTGGGTTCAGAACCCTTACCAACTTGTTAATCATGTCTCCAAGGTAAAATGACCAAATCTCCCTTTAAAGGTAAAGGCGAGAGATCTAAGGAGCTATTGAAACTCATACATACAAATGTATATGGTCTATTTAGTTCCAAAGCCAGAGGTAGATTTGACTATTTTATTACCTTTATCAATGATATGTTATGATATGGGTATGTGTATTTAATGAAATACAAATTTGAATCCTTTGAAATGTTTAGAGAATTTAAGAATGAAGTAGAGAAACAAACTGAAAAGAGTATTAAAGCTCTACGATTGGATCGTAAGGGTGAATAATTGAGTACAGAGTTTCAAGAATTCTTAAAAGATAATGGAATAGTTTTTCAACTTACTCCTCCTTACACACCAAAGTTGAATGGTATGGCAAAAAGAAAGAATTGTACCTTATCAGATATGGTTTGATCTATGATAATTTTTATAGACTTACTAATTTATCTATAGGGATATACTCTGCTTACTGCTGCCTATATCCTGAATAAAGTCTGATCAAAGTCAGTCCAGAAGACTTTGTATATGATATGGAGTGATAAGAAACCCAATCTCAGTTATATGAGAATCTGGGGATGTCCAGCTTATGATAAGCTAGTTAATCCTAATAAATTGGATGTAAAATCAAAGAAGGGAAGGTTCATAGGATATCCTAAAGATAGTTTGGGATATTATTTTTACTTTTATATTGATCAGCGTATCATGGTCAATAAAAATGCACATTTCTTAGAAAAAGGGTTTTTATAAAAAGGTGGTGCAGGTAGACTTATTGAGCTTAAGGAAGGGTCTATAGAAGCTTAGTCTGATGATATTGTGGTTGGATCATCCAGTCAGCAGACCTCAGTTCTGATTCAAATTCTAATACGTCGATCTTTTAGTATATCGCGCTCTTTGGAGCGATATGGTCTTCTTCATGAGTAGGAGTTTGACTCTTACTTAGTGGGAAAGACCGATCATCCTAATGATCCCAAAAGCTATGAGAAAGTTATTCTAGATAGAGATTTAGATAGATGGTTAGAGGCTATAGATTCTGAGATTCAATCTATATACGCCAATAAAGTCTAGATACTTGTTAATCCACCAAAAGGAATTGTTCCTATTGGTTTTAAGTGGATTTATAAAAGAAAGATTGGTAAGGATGGTTAGGTTGAAAACTATGAAGCACGGCTTATTACGAAGGGGTGTACTCAGAAACAAGGGTTGGATTATGAGGATACCTTTTTGCTTGTGGCTATGATTAAATCTATTCGTATCATGCTAGCTATAACAGTATACCATAATTTTGAGATCTGGCGGATGGATGTGAAAACTGCATTCCTCAATGAGTATCTTGAGAAAAATATTTATATGCAATAACCTATTAGTTTTGTGTCCATTGTAAATAGAAATAAGGTATACAAGTTGCATCGATCCATTTATGGATTGAAACAAGCTTCCTGTAGTTGGAATAAACGATTTAATGATTTGATCAAATCGTATGGATTTGAACAGAACCCAAATGAACCTTGGGTTTATAAATGGGTTAAAGATCATGTCATTATGTTTCTCATATTGTATATGGATGACATATTGCTCATAAGCATTGATATTGGTATGATGACTGAAATTAAAATTTGGTTATCCAGAATCTTCGCAATGAAAGACCTTAGAGAAGTAACCTATGTTTTAGGGATTCATATTTATAGAGATAAAGTGAAGAGGGTAATAGGTTTATCTCAGAAGATGTACATAGAAAAGATACTAAAGAAGTTCAATATGGAGAACTCTAAGAGAGGTTTCTTGCCTTTTCATCATAGTCTTAATCTTTCTAAAAATATGGGTCTAATGACTGATGAAAAGGCGCAACAGATGCATAGTGTGCCTTATGCATTGGCTATTGGTAGCCTGATGTATGCCATGCTATATACACAACCTGATATTGCGTACGTTGTAAGTGTTATAAGCAGATATTAGGCTAACCCTGGTGAAAAACATTGGTCAAGCATTAAAACGATACTCAAGTACTTACGAAGAACTAAAGATCTGCTTTTGTCTTATAGATCTTAGGAATTAAGTATACAGGGATACTCAGACTCTGATTTTCAATCTGACGTGGATGATATATCCAGAATCTGATACTCAGGCTGTGAGTTGAAAAAGTTCTAAGCAAACTACCATAGCAGACTCCACTAAAGAAGCTGAATATATTTCCGCTTCTGAAGTAGCAAAATAGGCTGCTTTGATGCAAAAGTTCATGTCTGAACTTGGTGTCATTCCTAATATGAGTTATTCGATAACCATATTTTGTGACAATACTGGAGCTATTGTACAGGCTAAGTAACCCAGGGCACACAAAAAATCTAAGCATATTTAACACAAGTATCACATTTTAAGAGAGTTTATTGCAGCTTGAGAGATATTGATACAGAAGACTCCTTGAGTGAACAATACAGCTGACACATTGACTAAGACAATGACACATGTCACGCCCTAACCGTAGTCGACCACGTGGCAATCATCGCGAATCCCAGAAATACATCCTATTATTTAGAATACACCTCTAGAACCCACAAGGCATTAGTACCTATTTTCAAACTCATTAACCAACAATAAAATAAAATAAAGGAAAATGGAAGATTTTTAATCACATTAACATCAATC
>JAVXUL010099841.1:0-20221 GCA_035590515.1 Trichilia minutiflora | reverse complement strand
ATACGACACTTGGACTCACCAGACTATACTATAATAAGACTACCTATACTTGGGTACATAATCTAATTGAGATCAAAGTCCGTTGTTGATATTCTGAAGGGTTATATAGGAATTAGTGAGGACTCAATTCCAAATCTTTTTTTTACCCTACAGCCATAATTAATATGATACTCTAATGTAAGAATAGGGCTTCTAGAAGAAACGAATGTTAAGATGTTGAACGGGAATCTGATTTTAGGCCCAATACCTTAATATTCATTCTTTTCGAAAGTTCTGTACTCGTTTCAGGGTATCATATTAATTATGGTCATAGAAAAAAAAGGCTTAAAATTATATCTTTACTAGTATCTTCATAACTCTTTATAATATTAACAGTAGACCTAGAATCAGATCCTTACCTAACACCTTAACATTTGCTCCTTTTAGAATCTCTATTCTCGCATCATAGTATCATATTAATTATGATCGTAGATGAGAAAAGGCTGAAATTGAATTCTCGTCAGTACCTCTACAGTCTTTTAGATGTTAACGACAACCTAGAAATTAGATCTTTGTCCAATACCTTAACATTCATTTCTTCTAAAAGTCATGTCCTCACATCAGGGTATCATATTAATTATAGTCTTAGATTAAAAGAAAGGCTTATAATTAGGTTTTAGAATGTTAATAGAATATTAGGAGAAAAACATACGATAAATGTCCAATTGGTGAAAAATATCCATAGATGGGGAGAAATATATGATAGTAACTGTTGATGCACAAAATCTATCTAATTATTCTACTATCTTGGATGTAATAAGGTTAACTTTGAACATCACACAATGATGACTTGAATGATCTCCTGTTCTTATAAACTTGTAAATACAAAAAAGGTAAGGGTGATATCAACTTTTCAATTAAGAAACTCTGATGTCCAAGTAAGTAGAGGTTAAGCCTACATAAAACAAGAATGAAAGAATAATAAATTAAATAAAAAATAATAATTTTTGTTCTCACCTAATATATATGGAAAAATAAGTAAAAATGATGAACAGTAATTGATAAGAATGATGGAATTGGAAGTCAAAAATTGAAGTTATTGAACTCCCTCTTATTAGAATCAATTTTTTTTAAAAGATTAATTGTCAAATCTTACAAGTTTTTTCACATGAATGGAGGCGATAAGTGACTTATGGTAGGAACTCGACATATATATAAGAAACTTGTATGCAATAGGTTGCCTATTGAGTTATTGTGTCATGTAAACAATGATGTAGATTGGCCTGTAATGTTTAACATATATTCTTAACCATCATACTCTCATTTTTAATATTGTTAGTCTGTGATTATCGGGAATAGACCAAAAATAGATGTTTTTATTTATACGAAGGAAATTCTAATACCCTACCCAAGTGCCCTCTTGGACATTACTAAAGGTCCTGATTCAAAGAAAAAATATACGGTATTTTTAAGACCAAATCAGGGTGGATGATGTTAATAAGGCTTTAACCTTAGAAATACTATACCTAGATGAATTCAAACTCCTGACCATGTGTCACGAATGATGACATATCTAGAAAGATAATATGGACGAATGTTTACTATTGGTAGTAGTTCTATTGTGACAAGTTAATTTTCAAGCCAAAATTTACGAGGGATTCACTTAATTACTTGACCAAGTGTTCACTTTTGTTGTTAGTGGTGGGTTGATTTTATCCCAACATAAATATATATTTATACACCTCTTTATACATATATGTGCATCAAAGATGTATTAATACATATATTCGAATATATATTTTAAATGCATGCATATACATCAAACATATATACATACACTTAACCTAATATTTATACCCCATACATATATATAAATATATTTAATCAAATTAAACACATAACAAAATATTATAAATTATATATATATTTAATCATATTAAACACATATCTAATACATTCATTATTGCATTATAAAAGCATATACAATTATTCAATATATTAATAATCAAAATAACAATTTTGATTCAACAAACAAATTTTCAATTTCAACTACCAAATATACATATATTCTAATCTCATTACATAAACAGATTAAATTCATTAATAATTTATAACTTTCAATATTTAACACATTGAAACATATAAAATTAATATGAAAAACTATTTTTCACCACCTAGTCAACAGGGGCGGAGCCACCTTAGTGGTGAGGGGGCCAAACCCACACCACACCCCTACCCCTACCCCTACCAACACACACACAATGCCCCCCTTCCCCAAAGATTTTGAAAAAAAAAAAGACATATAAAATGATTTGAAATGAAATATAATTATTAATTAACAATAAATTAAAAAAATACTTATATTATAAAAATTAACATCAAATTATAGACATATCATAAAATGATGGTAATTGAAATATTCTATTATTCATGTCCACATCAAATCTATAAAAAAAATTATTTTTAGTATTTTAATTTGTTTAAATAAATAAATTAAATGATAAAAAATAAATAATAATTTTAAATTTTAAATTTTAAATTTAGTTGACCAAGTAAAAAAAAGGTTTTCACTTTACTTATTTTATTCTCTCATTTTCTTTATTTTCTATATGCCGAATCTATGATTTTTATTAAAAATAAGAAATTGAATTAAGTTTTGGAACTCAACTCTCACATTTTGAAGAAAAAAACACTAAAAATCAAGTCACAAGAGGGAGATTTCCCAAAGTAAAGGAAAATTTTAATTGAAAATTAAGATAACTTTGAAAAAAAATGAAAAAATTTAAAATAAGTTTTCTTTAAATAATTTTAATTTGGGTGTTTATAATTTTATGATTTTAAGATGGGTTTTTTGTTTTCTCTCTTTTTAAAATAATAATTTTTTTATATGTCTTTGATAATTAATGTACCAGTAAACTTGGGTGATGGCTCCCAGAAGATCTGCTAATGGTCTGATTAAATATGTATTATTGAATTTATTATCTATTTGTTTTTTTTAATTAATTGTATAAAAAAAAACTCTTGTTCATTTAACTATTTGCATACGAGTAAAAAGTTTATTATATATTTTAATTGCAGAGAATATTTTTGTAAAATTAATTATTGATCATTTTCGTAATTTAAAAGAGTAAAGCGTTCGTTTTTTATATATTAGAATGTATTTTCACTTATTATTAATAATGAATATTTATTTTTAATTATAATAATATAATTTAATAATTTTATTTTTTTAATGATAATTTATTAATTTTTATACTTTAAATCAATATACTTGTTTTTAATTTGCCCCCTATTATAAATTTCTAATTCTGCCCCTTCTACTCAATATGATTGAAATTACTAGAACATGAATCCAAAATATTTTTTAATTCATTTCTTCAATTTCTCTTTAAAGGAACAAAAATATGGTTATATCTCGTACATCAACAATTAATCATTCAAGGTCTCATCTCAAATCTATCTAATCTCATTAAATCATTAAATCACATATATAACAAACTCAACCATGAAATCAAAACTCATTTTAATTCATTTAATCATAAATGAAAATCAAGCTTAGGAAAGGATTTTACTTGCTCCAAACTAATTGATTTGATGAAGACGAGTTCTAAAAATATAAAACCTCTTCAATTTATAGTGCCCTTACATCAAAGAAGCCAAGGCCAACCATAAGGAGGTGAAAGTATGTTGTTGTTTTTTTAATTTTTGATCTCATTAAAAATTGAAAATTTTAACAATTAAGCAAACATTTTAACCTTAAATAATTGGATTAATTTTACAATAATTAAATTTTGTAAGCATGCTCTAAAAAATATTTTATTTAGATTTTAGCCTATTCCTTAACCATTAAAAAATTCATCCTTAAATTAGATATAATAATCATATTTTGTAAGAATATTTTAAACAAATATTTTATTTATGTAAAGCCTTGAATAATCTACATTATCTCAAAAATCATATAAGTTACATTAAATTATATTTAAATATATAACAATTTTTTTTAATACTTTAAAGAATTATGTGTATGTATATATATATATATATTATCTCAAAAGATGTTGGCATCTTATAAATAATATTTTTCTTTCTCCTATATCTTTTTAAATATATATGAATATTATTATGATCATAAAATAATTTTTAGGATATATATTAGCAATTATGACATTAATTAAATGCAGTGATGATACAATTGATACCTGCATTTGATGGCTTTGGGTATGATAATATTTACATGGCTAATTCTATCGTAAATGTCATATCTCTATACAAACTAAAGAAATATTAATTCCACTACTCTTAAAATTGTATATCCTTTGTCAATTGTAATAATCACAAATTGATATACCTGTAATTGATTTCCTCCTCCATGTACTTATTGTCGATTTTTAATTCATTCTGCCCGTTCAATAAAATTTTTCATTAAAAAAAAAAAAATTTACAAGTTGATATCGAAATTTTACCCATAAAATTTTTCTGTTACCTTCAATTATACGTCAGATTATTAAACTTTGAAATGATCTCCGCATGAATCGCATGTATAGAAACGATTTCCCTCATGCATACGAGTCAACAGTTATATATGCCGGTGAGAATTACGAATAAAAATAAATGTGTAGAAACTTTGTAGTTGGACCGTCCACTTTAACTCATACATCACGTAGCGTATCCATCAAAAACAATTGGTTAGTATAGTTACAGTTCAACGGTTCCTTTGACTCGCTTTTTAACACTAGAGACAAACGGTGGCAGAGCGTAGAGGTTAATACATCGATCTCTCACCGTTAGATCAAACCGATGATTCTACGTAATTGGTCAAAATCCCATTATAACTTCTTTATCAATTCTCAAACCCAACAACTCTGTCATTAATAGAATGAAGTAGTGATCGGTAAGATTAATTTTATTTTAAGAATTTTTTTAATTCATTAATAAAAAATTAGATTTTTATTTTAAAATAAATAATATTAGGGGTGAAAATTTTACTCTCCTAAAATTTTAATATTTTATTAATAATAAAAAATAAATTTTAATTAAATTATAATATTATTTTTAAGTTTTAAAAACAAAATAAAATACGAAAAAAAAAGATACACAATTTTTTTGCTATAATGATTTTTCCTCCCTAGTATCCACCATTATTTTTATTACTTAATGGAGCAGGTTAACAAACATTTCCTCTACGTTCTTACGTACGCATATGGATACATTCTTCTTTATTAACAATCACTCGTCCTTTTATAGTTGATACCCTCTTGTTAGTTGTGACTCTCCATCTAAGACATCAATTAACACTACTTGTTTTCCTCTAATTAATTTCATGGGCAACTACATGACGTACCGTCAATCTGATGTCACCGGAAAAATCATTCTATCCGACGGCACGGTGCATGAGTTTGACAAACCTTTTACTGTAGCAGAACTCATGCTAGAGCACCCACAACAAGTTGTGGTGGAGTTGCAGTCTGCTGTGTCTGAAAAGAGGCCATACCCATTGCCAGCTGATAAGAAGCTCGAAATTAAGAAGGTTTACTTAATGGTTCCGATGAAGAGAGGGAAACCTGCATCATTATCGTCAGATGAAGCTCGCCATGTTCTGTTGAGTGCAAACTCAGTATTGAGATCACGGTCTCTGTTATCGTCTTCGAAGTTTCTTCCTTTGTTTGCTAAGATATGCCCCGGCGACACTGGAGAGGAGTACAGGTTTGTACAATTGCACAAGAGTACCAAAGTAAACGTGGAGGAGAGGCGTCGGGTGGAAATCAAGTTGGAATCGGAGTTTTTGCAGGAAAGTTTGGACAGGAGGCCGGAGTATTTGACTAGGCAGCTTTCAGGAAAAGGGTGGAAACCTAGCTTGGATACTATTAAGGAGAAGAAGGTTGAGAAGAACGTATCTCACTGGCGGTTTTACGAAAGGTTTTATTGTGTCTAATTAAATGGAGAAAAGTAATAAGAGATAATTGAACTTATTCGTTAAAAGGGTAATGGTTTAAGTGTAGAATTTTCTTATTTTCATAATCTTTAATTGTGATCAATTAATGCTGCCCTTCTCTTTTGCTTAGGCATGCTTAGTTGTACAAATTGAAATCCAAAGGTATGCGTACAACTTATAAATTTATTTCTAAATATATATATTAAGGTCATTGTTTGTTGAATACCGTACGTTAGATTCAATTCAAGGTTACATGAAAATAAAAGGTCATTGTTTATTGAATGCCATCAGGTTCCGTTCAAATCTCACGTAATAAACTACTACAATAAGAGATTTTGAAAGCTAAACGAATTGGCTTACCTTGGACTGATCAATCCTTAATCAAAAAGGTGGCCCAGATTTACATAAGTTTAGCATGCAGTCCATGATCCATGACTATCTAACAATTATCGGGGTGCACTGAAAACAAAAAAAAATTGGGGCTTGGAATGCACACAAGGTAGTCCCATCACAAGCCCACGATTCTATTTGGGAAACAACTGCTATGACCACTCAATCATTCATTTTTATCACAAACTAACTGGATGATGATAAACTAACTCGTTTGGGTTATTTTTAGATGAACCAAAACCCAATAGAATTATAATTTCCGGACCCATACCTTCGGCTTCCTAAAAAATAATATCTCCGAAACTGACAGAATATTTGAGTCTTCTTATAGTAAGAGAGTATCAGCGATCCATTGAAAGTCTCGGGAGACCGGAGAATCCCATATTCCAAAGTCACTTAATAAGTGTTACTCCGATAAGAAGAGTTATATACAATTAATAATAAAGATTATTATTGTAACAATTACACGCATGATTAAGTAATGGATCCTTTAATTTATAAAGAAAAATAATAAAAGTTTAATACATATGTCCAATTCACAAAAAATGAGAAAAGACATAAAACAGATAATATTAAATTGTTATCATGGTTCTTTTTTTATCTTCTCTTAATTTAAAAAAAAAAAAAATCTTTTTTAATTTAAATGTTAAAATTTTTTTATCGAAAAATCGGTTTTTTCTCTTCTATAATTTTAAAATGATTTAATGCACATATAATTTTGATGTACGGAATTTAAAGGACAACAATTTCTCGTATCTACGTAACTAAACGTTAATTCTTTTATCAGAATCCATAGTCTTTGAACGAACAAACAGAAATCTCCTGTGATTGAACAAATGACAATTGAAACAGATACAAACACATCGTATCATGATGGGATTATTTACCTGGTGGCCGTGGGAACTTGGTAGAGTAAATTTTATAAAATGAAATCCCATGCCATTCCTTTCATGCATCATTGCTGCATGGCAAACCTATTTCACGTAATTTTGTTAATTAATATTCGATTGGTTTATTTCCTATTTTTGCAGGACATTAATCGTTTTATGAGTTTAACATTAGACTTAGGAAGAATTTTATAAAAGAAAACATTAATGATGGGATGAATAAACAGCTATCCCCAATCCCCATTGTTTAATTTGTATTACAGCTCGTCTAAGAGGAAATTATAATCCCTGACTTTAAATTTTTCGTTTGGATAAGAATTTGAAGCGGTAGGGTAGACCCAAGTTGGAGGAAATTGCTTCATTTGTAAGAAATCTTATATCTTTATGTCACATGAAATTATGATTTAGACTTAAAATTCATGCCCAACTGACTCATTTTTAATGTCCACAGGTTCCATAATTAAAATTAGGTACAGTCTCTGGTACAGCGATTAATCATAATTACATTTGTCGCCATGGTTCTTCCATTTCAAGATCACATTGACCAACTCTTATCCAGAGGGAGTCTGGTAGATCCAAAATCCAATTCAGCATTACCAAACACCACACACCACTTTTAATGTCGATATGTTCTATAAACTACCATTGGCTATCAGAATTCAATTCAACCCTGGTCCTGGATAAAATCCAGAATGCCATGACAATCAAACGAGCCCATGAAGATTTTGGTTGTTTCTCATTTAACAGGATGATTCTCTGTTCTGTTCTGTTCTGTTTTCCATGATGAAACATTCGTGACACATCAGAATTTAGAAACTAACATACCAGCTCTTTGATAAGAGCAAGCAAAGGAGTCCCTTTTCTTTGTAAGGCAGTCTGTCAGCCCTCAAGGTTGTTAGAAAAGGATGGTGGAATGTATTATTTTGGATCGAAATGTCTGTAAAAAGACATCTACTAGTCCTTCTAATAGGGTTCCCAAAGGAGACGGATAACGTATTATTGTCAATGAATTACAAAATCTCACCGGAAATCAAAAGCTTCGCGCAGCGATTGCTTGACGTTGTTTCCTCTCTGTTAGCATATTGAGATGGGATTAGCATGTTCTCTCTGAGGGTTTCCAAGACCTATCATCTCAAGCAAATATTAGTGGAACTCTGGTCGATGATGGGTGCAACCATGTTACATTATATTAAGTTCAAATATAAATTATGAACAAGGAAAGGAAAGGAAAGGAAAGGATAAGAGAAATATGAAGGGAAAGTTTCATAGGCAGACAAACTTCTGTTATACATTATGGTAACTTTCCCTAGAAAAACTTAATATACATTTTAAAACTGTACTTTGTGCATATACAACACAACAGACTATATGCAGGTGGAATGCCGAATTCATTTGTTATTATATTTTCTCCATCACCCTACCATCAACAAGCTTAGTATATTATAATACCACCCCAAGATACCGATGAAATGCCTGAAAATCAGAAGCTTTTCCAAAAGTTTTTCATGTTAAACTATATTTTCAGCCGCCTATGGTTGCTTATTGTTTGAGATTCTCAAGAATATCTGAACAGTAGTGACTGAGCATACTCTGTCACGATTCATGACGACAAAACCACGAACATCTTAACAGGGTTACATTCAAAGAACACTTGACATGTCTAATGCTTTTTTTTTTCATCACCACCATTTCACAGGATAGCTGAATCTGGAATACTCCCATTTTCCGACTCGACTTGGATCGTTTTATTCCTGTCCTCTCTGTTTCCAATTTACTAACTCTGTTTTTATGATAATATCTTTTAATTTTTGTTTACAATATCTCATCTATCATTACCGAGGGGAAAACTTCGAACACTCCTAAGAAAACAAGTGAAAGACAGACCTGCAGGCTGCAGGCACTTTTATTATTGCTTTTTTTTTTTTTTTTTTAGTATTTTTATCAAGGAATCCATCTTATAAACCTTCTAATACGATGATATTTTAAAATTTTTTTAGGCAACACTGAAAAATAATAAGATTGTCTTGGATAATTCATCCGAGACTATTTGTTAGAAAACCTTTCTTAGACTGTTTGCCACCAATCTATACTTGAGAAAAAGATCTTCAATAATTACCATATGAGGTTCTGTTTCGGGGATTTGATCAGACATAAACTGTACATGACATCGAGATTTCGAGGACATTTATGGCATGAATAACATCCGCAATACTATTATATAGTGTTATCAAAGTCCTTATATATCTTCAGAAAGTGCATCAGGAATTTAAAGACTTATGTCTCAGGAAATCTGGAGGCTCTACCTCGAGGAATATGTGTTCGAAGCCTCGGGCCATACGTGACAAGGAGTATTACCATGATATCAATGTCCCGTGATTTTCACAACAGGCATTGAAGACACGTCAACTGTACGATGACACGTGTCCATAGGTACGAAATTTTATTATTCTAATATAATTGAATCCAGAAATAATGAGAGGTACACACACTAACTTTTACAGAGAGAATATTTTCACTCAATCACACAAGACACAAAAAACACTTTTTCAAAATTTTTCTCTCTAATTCGTTTTGTTCTTATCCCCACATACAAGCAAAACCCTCACTGACTTAAGTATCGGAGGATTTTAATCGAGAAACAGGCTTTACGCCTGAGATTTCATTGTTTTGCAGTCTGACAGAACCAAAGATCAAGGAGAAGAACGTGCTAGTGCTAGAGGTTGAAGACGACCATAACTTCTTACATTAACATTTGGCGTCGTCTGTGGGAACTTGAACAAAGAGCCGAAAAACAATCAACTCTAATGAAGATGACGAACACAAGAGGTTATTCAACCAGGAGACATGTATCAAAATGGAAGAACACGGATGGGGGCTCCATTGACGCTATTGCTGTAGCAGATAGAGCTAACAACTCCTTGTATGAAATTTCGGAGCACGAGAGCTCCCGGTCTAATGCTAGAGAAGTTCATACTCGTAGATCGTACCATACAAGGAAATGAACGAGATGACCCGTTTACTATAGCTACTCCAAGACAACGAATAATGACATGTAGAGAAGGATCAACAAATACAAATATTGATCAAAGAAATATCGAAGATGAAAAAGATGATGCAAATAAGCATGATGGATACAAAGGTACCAGATGAAACTGTGGAGAGTAGTATTCCCCGACCAGAGGCTATGGTGAAGAATGATGAAAGGGCAAGGAGGAAGCCTCCAATTAAAAAGTATACAACAGTGGAAAAGGGAAAGAATAAAGCTATTGAGGAGACCCACCTGAAGAAAGTGAAAGGGAAGGATGCATGCATGCCTTTCCTGGCCCATGAGAGGCATCATCTTGAATCTACACGGGTGTCTTAGAGCCTAGAAACAGTCCATGAGAAAACTGATGAAACCAGTTTACCCCTAGATGATATGACGGTGATTTTGGAGCAGAGGCAAAGAAAAGAACGTTAAACTTTTAGGCACAGACATTCGTGCCATGAAGAGGATTGAGGGACTAACACTAAGAAAAAAGATGTGGAGGCCTTAGTGAGGAAGCTAGTGGAAGAGATAAACAACGAGAAAGAGTGCCCCCGAGGTGAACAAGTAGAATCTATTCAATAAACGGATCCGTACTCGAAGTCACCTTTTACCCCCATTGTCTCGAAAGTTTAAGATGCCCTAGATTACTCTATTTTCTGAGAAAATAGACCCATCATTACACATGAATTTCTTTCATGAGATGATGTTTGTCCAGGGTCTGAGTGAAAATTAGATGTGTCGCTTATTCCCACTGACCCTAGAAGAACAAGTGAGAAAATGGTTTGTGAGTTTAACTCCGGGGAGCAACCGAGACTTCGAACAGTTATACAATGTATTCATCACGGAGTTTAGAGGAACAGTTTTCAGTACCAAAACTCTGAGCTCCTTGCTGTTACTCAAAGAAGGAAATGTTAAAAGTCTCAGAAGTTTTGCCAGAAGATATCATGAGGAAATGCTCGAGTTGGGAGTCTTCCATCATCCTTTGGCGTTAGAAGGGTTGAAATAGAAGGGTTGAAACAAGGGTTGAAAATAGACAGGGCTTGGTATTCTATATGCAAGTCCTCGATAAAAATGTATTAAGTTGCTCGGAGAAAATTACTTGATGAGATTAAAGTTAAAAATCAAGTAATACAGAAAATAAAGGAGGAAAAACCAGTGAGGATTCCCCCAAAAGACAATAACTGGTTCAAGAAGTCTGACAACAAGAAGTGGAGAAATGATAAGAGAAAGTTCTCTGAGGTAAACGGTGGAAGAGATAGGGCCCCCGATTATGATCGAAGTGACAGATGTAAGAAGAAGCCTTATGTCAGGGAGAGAAGATCGCCTCGGAGAAATGATCCGAGGTGAGTGGCTCAGGTAGAAGAGAAAAGAAAATTCACTCCTCTGAATGCACCCCTTTTCCAGATTTTAGAGAAGATGAGAAGGCGAGGGACCCTTCTGCTAGACCCTCGTTCGTTTAAAAACAAGCCAATTGAAGAAGCAAAGAACAAATTCTGTGAGTTTTATCAAGATGTGGGACACCTAACAAACGATTGCTACGATCTCTAGAATCAAATTGAGATTTTGGTCAAGAATAACTACCCGATCGAATTTGTGGTTCAAGATGATAATAGAGTCCAAAATCTGAGATAGGCCTATAGGCTTAACGAGATAATGGTAATTACAGTAGGTCCCATGTTAGACGAAAATTCAAATAACTCTCGAAAGAATTATTCTCAATATTCACTTTTGAGCATAAATATTGAGCCGCAAGTGTTGAATATATGTGCAAAAAAGAGGCCAAGAGTGGTTTCAGTCCTGATACCATTCACAAACAAGGATGAGTGAGGAGTTCATTACCCACACGATGATACTCTGATCATTATATTGACGGTGAGGACTTCTCAGGTTGGTAGGATATTGATTGATACAAAGAGTTTCACCGACATCATCTTCAAAGAAACCTTGGATTTTTTGGGCATCGAGGATCTAAGATCGAAACCTATCGAGACTGTCCTGTATAGATTTGGAGAGTCATGTGTATATCCTTTAAGAATAGTACAATTATTAGTAACAATGGGTGACTGATCATATTAAAAGACTACTATAGTAGAATTCCAAGTCATCGATTTGAAAATGCCATACTCCATGATTTTGGGGAGGCCATTCCTCAAATCTACAAACGCAGTGAAAAGTGTTCATTATATGAAATTGAAGTTTAGACCAGGAGAAGGAATCGACGTTGTAAGGGAAAATCAGAGAGAGGCCCTATCCTACTTTGCCAATGCTTCAAAGAATTCTTATTGTATTCATAAGCATCCATTGAAGGAAACAATTGTGGGACATGCACAAGGTGACCAGCAAGAAGAATCATTGGAAGAGGTGAATAAGAAGATAGGCCAGTTCAAGGAGTCATCATCTGTCGAGCTTATTGAAGAAATAGAGTCGGTCATTGTAGAGGATAGGTAGCCCAAGAGGTCAGTGAAGATTGGGTCTAACTTGACTTTTGAGTATATAGCATCATTGCTTGAGGTGTTAAAATAAAATACTGATGTATTTGCCTGGTCTTAGGATGATATGCTAGGAATCAATGCTCGAGTTATTTCTCATCGATTGATGGTGAACCCAAATTTCAAGCCTGTAGCTCAGAAAAGATGAACATTGAACTCCGAAAGGAGGGAGACTATCAAAACAGAAGTTGACAAGCTTCTAAAAGCGGGGTTCATCCGAGAAGTACAATACTCCGAAAAAGGCCAATGAAAAATGAAAAATGTGTGCGGATTTCACCGATCTGAATAAAATTTGCCCAAAAGATAGCTTTCTTCTTCCAAAGATTGATCAGTTGGTAGATGCCACAGTTGATCATGAGCTCTTCAGTTTTATGGATGCTTTCTTGGGGTACAATCAGATCAGGATGCATGAACCTAACCAAGATAAAACAACATTAGTCACTGACCAGGGGTTGTACTGTTATACAGTCATGCTCTTTAGATTAAAGAATGCAGGGACTACATTCCAAAGATTAATTAATAAGGTTTTTAAACCTTTGATAGGGTCAACTATAAAAGTGTCGCAGATGATATGATCAAAAAATCTGTGAAGGCCTCGGACCATACCAAACACCTGGAGAAAACCTTCTCTTACTTGAGGAGATACAATATGAAATTAAATCCCGAGAAATATTCATTTGGAGTTGAAACTGAAAAGTTTCTCGGGTATATGGTTAGTGAACGAGATATTGAGGCCAACCTATAAAAGGTTAAGGTCATTCTAGATCTGAAGCCCCCAATAACAATTAAAGAACTGCAGAGTCTGACGGGGAGATTGGCAGCTCTGAGCAGGTTTATCTCAAAAGCCATTGATAAATGTTTTCACTTCTTCCAGATGATGAGAAAAGAAAAGAGACTGGAATGGGATGAGAGTTGTGATAAGAGTTTTCGAGAGCTCAAGAAGTACTTAGCTCATGTTCCCCACATCGTAAGCCCCAAGAGGGGAGACGTCTTGCAATTGTATATGACAGTTGACGAACACTCCGTAAGCTCTGTTATTGTAAAGGAAGATGGTGAAAGGGTGCAAAGGCCCGTTTATTACACGAGCAAATCTCTACTGGATGCCGAGACTAGATATACTCCCCCAAAAAAGTTTTCCATATTACTGGTCGTTGCGACCAAAAAGTTACGCCCTTATTTTCAGGCTCATAAGATAGTGGTGATGACAGATCAACCCCTGAGACAAATTCTTCACAAACCAGATTTGTCAGGGAGATTGGTGAAGTGGTTTGTTGAACTCAATGAGTATGATATAGATTATCGACCTCTGAAAGCTATTAAGGGACAAGCTCTAGCAAACTTTGTGATAGAATTAATGGTCTTAGAACAGCTGACTATAATACAGGTATCGGATGTTAACAACACCCGAGATGAGAATAGTGCATCCGACCTTATAGTCATGGAGGCTATTTGGCAGCTGCATATCGATGGAGCATGAAACCTTCAAGGAGGCGGAGCAGGTTTAATCTTGAAGCGGCTTGATGAAGAAGAAGTCATGTACTTTCTGCGGTTTGGTTTCAAAGTGACTAATAAAAAGACAAAATATGAAGCACCGATCAATGGGGTCAAGTTGGCTCAAACCTTAGGAGCCCAGAATTTAATTATAAACAGCGATTCGCAATTAATTACCAATCAGCTCAATGGAAAGTTCCAAGCTCGGGAGGATAACATGCAGGCTTATTTGGTCTAAGTTAAGAAGTTAATAAAGGCATTCTAAAGTGTCACAGTGAAGCAACTATCCCGAACAAAAAATTTTAGAGTCGATTCCCTAACAAAATTAGCCTCAGTGTTTAAAGGAAAAGCTCCAGCCTCCGTACTAGTTGAAATCCTGACGTAGAGAAGTGTGGATCTCAAAGAAGATTTTGTTGCTGCTATGCAGAAAAATCCCTAACCCAAAGTGGATAAAGGAACTGAAGTCTTATATTTAGTATGGGGAGCTACCATCTGAAAAAATAAGGCAAGAAAGATAAAGAACAGATTAGCCAGATATGCTGTTATTGATAATGTACTTTATAAATGTGATTTTAGCCTGTCATATTTGAAATGTCTAATACCAGATGAGGCTGATAAGATTCTCAAAGAAATTTATAATGGGACCTGCGGGAGTTATGGTGGGGCTTATTCTTTCATGTATAAAATTATTCGATAAGGATATTATTGGCCCACAATTTAGTATGATGCTTCTAGACTGGTTAAATCTTGCCATCAATGTCAGATTCACGGAGATATTCCAAGACAGTCCCTGGAAGAACTCATTTGTCTTTCGAATTCTTGGCACTTCTCTCAATGGGGATTGGATATGATTGGACCACTATCGATCGCCCAAGCTAATATCAAATATGCCATTGTGGCGATAGATTATTTTATAAAGTGGGTGAAAGTAGAGCCGCTTTTCAATATAACAGAGAAAAAGACTATAGCCTTCATCAAGCAGAATATCATATGCCGCTTCGAAGTCCTACAGATATTGGTGGTTGATAATGGAAAGCAGTTTGACAATGCTAAGTTCAGGGGATTCTGCTCAAATTTCTACATTGACATGAGGTTTGCTATCCCAGCGCATCTATAGGCCAATGGGCAGGTGGAAGCTACCAACAAGGTAGTCAAGAAAGTACTCAAAAAGAAGCTTGGAGAATATAAGGGGGCTTCGATTGACAAGCTACCTGAAGTACTCTGGGCCTACAGAATCACTCCCAAGACAGCGACAGAAGGATCTCCATTTTTATTAGCATTCAGGTGTAAAGCCATGATCCTGATAGAGATCGATATCCTAAGCTTTCGAGTGCAAGGCTATAATAAAGAGAAGAATGAAGCTAGTCGAAGACTAGAGGTGAATGTATTAGAAGAAAAGAGAGACGAGGCTGCAATTCGGGTGATAGTTCATCAACGGAAGGTGAACCACTATTATAATCTAAAAGTCAAATGCAGAATCTTCTAGAGGGGAGATCTAGTCCTCCGACGGATAACTCTCAACATCAAACTTTCGGGTGAGGGGGTATTTGAAGCCAATTAAGAAGGATCATATAAAGTCATTCAAATACTCATACCAAGAGTTTACAAGTTGGAGACCTTGAACGACATCCCCATCAGAAAGTCGTAGAATGCTGACATATTAAAACTGTATTATCCTTGATCCGATCCTCTTGGCACAAATCCCTCGAGCCCACGATCAGCATCTTAAACACTTTTTTCATGAAGAACTTCAATTATGCCTCCCTATTCAGTATTCTTATTAGATCTAATTCATCTATCAAGGCTGACTGAATCTTTTAAGTTGAATACCTTATGTCAACGAAACCACATAGTCTCCATACTAAGGATATTTAGTAGCTTATGAAACCACATTATTGCGATATCATATAGATCACGTCGTTCAAGATTAGCTATTGAGATCGCGTCATCCCCAAGAAGACCTTATGTTAACAAGACCATGTCGTCTCTATGCTAAGGATATTTAGTAGCTTATAGAACCACGTCGTTCCGAGGTCATATGGACCACATCATCCGAAGCTGACTACTAGGATCACATCGTCTCCGAGAAAATCTTATGCCAACGAGACTACGTCGTCTCTGTGATAAGGATGTATGCAGCTTAAATAATCAGATCATTCTGAGGTCCTTTAGACTATAATGTCAAAGGTCGATTATAGGGATCATGTCATCTCCAACCTCAATATTATTAACAGAATTATATCATCCAAGATTCGAGACCATTTGATATGAATAGTTTGTTCTACATTTTGTTATGGATCATTAACTAGAATGGACTTGTTAATATTATGCGATTGTATATACAACTTGTGTTAATAATTGATGAGGTTAATATGTTGACATCGTATTTTTGTCTTTTATAATGAGCACATTTATTATGTCAGATTTTGTTGTATACTGTCCGACACGATCATTAAATTTGATAAAATTTATTCTAAGTTATTTGCTTGGATACTCATATTGAGCTGATCATTTAACTAGATGAAATTTATTCTAAGTTATTTGCTCAGATATATATATATTGAGCTGCTCGTTATGTTTGATAAAATTTATTCTAGGTTATTTTCTTAGATATATATATTGAACTAATCATTATACTTCATGAAATTTATTCTAAGTTACTTGCTTGGTTATACATATTAAGCTGATCATTTAACTTGATGAAATTTATTCTAAGTTATTTTCTCGGATATACCTGCTCATTATGTTTGATAAAATTTATTCTAAGATATTTGCTCGGATATATATATTGAGTTGATCATTATACTTGATGAAATTTATTCTAAGTCATTTGCTCGAATCCATATAGTGAGCTGGTTTTATATTGACGAGATTTTGCTAAGTCATTTGCTCGGATAAGTATTCTATTTCAAATATAATTAAAAGGAAGCAAGATTCCATATAAGCCGATATCAAAGTCAAAAGAATAAAATTTCATTAAAACATTCAATTTATATAAGAATTAGAAGCTACTGTAATTACAAAGCACCCAACTTTAATTATCCTTATTTACAACTTCTGGATCCTCGAGTGGATTAGGCTGTAGGTCCTTTATGGGTTATGCAAGCTAGCTGGTGAGAGGCTGGCCAGTTCCCGGAAGAGGATCGATATGGGTTTCCTTGGTTGCAACATCTGAAGCAGGGGCTTCTTTATTTATCCCTTGGTCGGGGACCTCGAAGGTTGGCATCTCTTACCCCAGTACCTCATACAACCATCCGAGATCAAGGTGAGGATTTTTCTCTTTGAAGGTTTAGTAGGTCAAATTAATGGCCTGGTCTATGTTGGCCTCCCCCTCAGCCTCAACGACTGACACTGCAGCCTGAATTCTCTGAGGCTCTCTGACTAATTGCTTCCTCAAGATTTCTATCTCTGATTGTTGGAGCGCTATCCGAGACTTCAAGTTGATATTTTCAAGACTGAGTTCGAAATATGCGGATTCCCAGGAAGTAAGTCGGAGTTTTAGCTCTTCCTTCTCTTTCCCCTACGTCAACTCCTTGGCCTCCCATTGAGTTCTTTCCATGGCCAAGTCAGCCTCCGCCTTCTCTCTTTGTTCGACAGCAAATGCATTCTCTTTTTTGAGCTTCTTCATTTTGCTCGTCTCATCATTTTTGGCATCCTAATGTCATTTTATTTGGTAACAAGCCTACAAATAAAGCAAATTGTCAGTAAGTCATAAAAGGACAACTATCGAATATCAAGTATGAAACTTACCTGCAAACCCCATTGGTACATGAATTTCATGGCGTCGGTGTCCTTTATGTTATCTAGCTTCTCGATAACATAAGGTGTCAGGTGCTTCCCAGTGTCATTAATAATGTTCAGGACGTGGGAAAAGTATTTCTATTTTATCTCGGGGATATCGTCATACCTCAACTCGATTATTTTCGCGACCCCATAAAAATCTCTGTCAGATTTTATGGAGCCCGACCTCCCGACCTTCAGCTTTTTTTGCCCCTAATCGATCGGGGGATCATTTATTGTCCTTTTCTACCCCTTTTCAAGGGATGACTTCTCGACAATGATCCCCTTCCCTTTGTTCTAGACAATGAGAGTGGTGGACTTGGATTTCAATTCTGAGGGCCTTTGGTTTCCTTTCCTTACGAGGATATTCACCCTGCTCTGTTGTTGCTTTGGAGGGAGTGTCTGTTTGGAAGTATTGGCTTACTTTTTCCAAGCAAGCTTGCTCAGAAAGGCTAAAGCAGATGGTTTTTCAGACATTGTTATTCCTGTAAAAGGACGAGCAGAAAAGTTAATTATATTTGTAATAAAAACATATATCATAAGATCATATATTTATGAGGGAGACTTTACTATAAGCAAAATTCTTCTTCTGAATGTCCACAAATTCCTTGTTCAGACAGGTTTTCACCAGACCCAAGGCCAAAAGGTTTAAATCAGAAAGTAAGGATTTCTAATTCGAGGATTGGGCCCTAGCTTACCTAATGATTTCTAAACTTCAAAGGCTCAGCTCTTTCTCTCCAGCCCATGGTAGGGCCTCATCAAAAGTGTTTAGTACAGGAAGGTGTGACTTAGAATTCCAGTTCCCACCCACGAAGAACCATTTGTTTTTTCAATCTTTGTTACTGATGAGGTTCCCTTTGATCGAATTGGATTTTCAAGACCTCGCCTGAAGGTAATACCACTGGGGATTCTTCTTGAGCACAAACGGATGATGTTGTTAATATTTTGGGAATTAATTAGGGCATAAAATATATTTTATGATGCTAATTGTTCCATACTTGCATAATCTTCAAAATAAAAGTTATAAGCTAACCTTTAGCCTTTAGATTGATGAAGATTGAGTCCCAAAAGCATGAAACCTCCAAGATTTAAACCTCCCTTGTTGATTTCCTCCTTGGCCAAAAGTGAGAGAGAAAATAAAGCTTCATATTTTTGTTTTCAATTTCTAAAATGAAAAAAACCTTAATAAAATTGAAAAATTGACTCTTTATATACTATCACTATAATTACTCAAATGTTTAAGACTTTAAAGTCAAAGACATTTATGTCCAAAGCTTGTCTAACAAGCTTCTTATTAGTAATAATATGAAATGATAATTTTGCCCGTATTAAACAATTTAATACCAAAATTATCATAAAGCAAGTCAAACTAATTTTGAACAACTTTAATTAATTCTATTTATATTCTAAAATATTAATGGAATATTATAACTTACTATAAGTTATAATCGAGCCAATTTATCAAGCCATCGAATCTGTTAAACAATTTAACGTGTAATCGATTCGCAGTTTTCGGTCGATCATCATTACTGAGAGTGCTAGCTTTCTTAGCAAATAACAATCATTATTCTCTCTCATATTTAAGAAGAAAAGCAAAGGTTTATGGTTGTGATCTCTTGGGTTCACTGTAGTGTTAGCCGTGAGCTGAAATCGATCTCATCGATTTTCATTTCGAACTCTTCGAATGCCCATCGACTATGGTTAACATCTAGCAATATACCATAGTCTCTAAACCATAATGAAGAAACTCTTCATTGAACCTTTTATATCTAAATGTACACTCCGTGTGAGTAATGTCCTTCCGTCGTCAAATCTTGACTAAGTTCAGGTTCACAGAAAGTCAAAAACCCTAAACTCAATGTCTGTTTTAGATCATCAGTCATTACACGCTGAACTTATCATTACGAACTCTTTCGTATGACTTAAGAGCTCCCTGGCTAGGGTTATTAGAGTTTCATCCGTTTACTGATATATGTATATATCGAATTCGAATCGATCCAACGATAACTCGAATCTTATATATGTATATATCGAGTCGACGAATCCTATCTTGACAATCATTTGTATCCTGATATAAACAATACATAATCAAGCCAGCTTCTTATACAAAATATGATTAGTCCTGTACTTATACACCATATGAACCATGTGCATCTATATCAAATAATGATTATGATGTCTCAGGTCAAAGGAGTACGTCGCACACTAGTACAATCAAATGATGAATCATTGACTGCATACATTC
>JAVXUL010099813.1:0-20228 GCA_035590515.1 Trichilia minutiflora | reverse complement strand
TTTTGTTCATTTGTAATTTTCTGACTCGAGCAGTGCTACTCTTGAAGTCTGTAGATTATGGTCGCATGGCTGAAATACTGGTGCAGCGGGCAGCTTCTCCAGATGAGTTTACTCGGTTAACTGCCATCACTTGGGTAAAGTTGACTTAACTCTTTCTGGCAATCTTTTTTTGCAGTTTCCTTTTTTAAATATTTCTCTACTGTAAATTTTAAGACATTATTGTATTGAAGTTTGGCAACTTTTCTGTGTTTTGAGAAAAAGTTGATTTTACTTTGTAATTTTGTTTGACATTAACAATCAAATTTCATCTATATTTTTTATTGAACAGATAAATGAGTTTGTAAAACTTGGTGGGGACCAGCTAGTTCCTTACTATGCCAATATACTGGGAGCTGTTCTTCCCTGCATATCTGATAAAGAAGAAAAGATCAGAGTGGTAAGACAATTTAAGCTATAATTTGATAAATTTAAAGGAAATATTTTTATTACCTTTGAGCATTTCATGGGTTGAATTTTGTTCTTTCCTTCATTTGTGAATTAGGTTGCTCGTGAAACCAATGAGGAGCTTCGTGCAATCAAAGCTGATCCAGCAGAAGGATTTGATGTGGGAGAAATCCTCTCTATTGCAAGGAGGTGTAGTTTTTTATAACCTGGGAAAAAATCTTGGTCAAATTTTACTAGTAGTTTGCAGTTTTACGGGTATATATAGCACTTCATACACTTGAAGAGCTATAAAAGAGTGCTTAAAGGGGTTGCTTGCTTTAGTTAGTTATGTTGTAGAACAACAAATGATCAGTGTAGTTATTACTGGTCCTTTTGAATGTTCAGGCAACTATCTAGCCAGTGGGAGGCAACACGAATTGAAGCATTGCATTGGATATTAACCCTTTTAAACAGACATCGGACTGAGGTAACGTGACGTCTGTTGGTGAATCAAGAGCCCATCTTTTCGATGCATGCTTCCTGTCTTTTGCCTACATCTTTCAGAAATTATTTTTTACTCTGAAACTTTTACGACCATTTGATTACAGAACCTATAAGCCTCTCTGTACATTTAATGAATGCCAATGCCCCAATTTTCTTATTTTTCTTGTTAGAGTGGTTAAGATCCCCTTTATGCTCTTTCTTCTGGCCTTTTGCTTTGCTTCTATTTTTTTAGTTAGTATGGATCCTGTTCCAGCTGTCAGCACAACTTTTTGGCTCCTTTTTGGTGATTTTCCTTTTCTGCTACTGGCTGTTAGCCTTGCTTCTTGTTGATCACGATTAGTTGTAATTCTTTCTGTAACAGGTATTATGTTTCCTGAATGACATCTTTGATACACTTCTGAAAGCACTCTCAGATCCTTCTGATGAGGTAAATCTGTGCCCTCATGTCCATTTTTATCCTTCTTCTTTTTTTCCTTATCCTATTTCATTATTATTATAACTGCTTGCACTGATTATTATGGAACATGGTTCATATACCTGTTACTTGGCCTTTTAAACACTTCATTTCCCTTTTGTGCTGTTTCTGACTTATTCTTTCTTTTGGTTGTTGTGAAGAGATGATTTAAGGACCAACCTATTGGTCTTTGCTGTTAGTGTAGGACAACAGCATTTTTTTAAAAAAATTTTTGGTGGAAATTATAATTACATCAACTTCTGGGCAATGAGCTTCATATGAAGATAATGCTATTATTGAAGGGGAAAAGGGGAAAAACAAGCGTGGTTTAATTCCTGAGGAATATCTCAAGAGACGCTAAGATTGAACTGGAGACGGTGGGAATGTTTCTTTTAGGGATTCAACCTTGTTACATAAAAGTTGAAAAATGCAGATGGTTGGAAGTCTTGACTCTTTAGTTTTAGGTACTTGGCCAGTAAATGTGCAGTTACCCATGAAGAAAGCCTAGACAACTTTTTTGGCCTATAGCCTGTTGTCTCATATGTTCAGAAACAGTTAAAATGTTGTTTTTATCTGAAATCAGCATCAATTTGACAATTGCATGTTGTTTATTTTATTTGGGATGCCAGAGTTTTCTGGACTAACTTTTATGTTGGTTTGAGTTTGTTTTCTTGCTTTGTCCTTCAATCCTCATGGATGACTTGCCAATTTTTTCACATGCTATGGGATATTCATTCAATAACTTTTGCATGGTCTTTGCATATAAAAATTGAACATATAAAAATTGAACTTGGTTTCTCCTCAGGTAGTACTTTTGGTTCTCGAAGTTCATGCATGCATAGCAAAAGATCTTCAACACTTTCACCAACTTCTTGTTTTCCTAGTGCATAATTTCCGGGTTGACAATTCTCTTTTGGAGAAGTGAGTCCCTTTCTTTTTTATTTTTCCATCCTTGTAGTTTATCTGGCAAGTGGTATGCTTGCTGACTCTCTATGTATTGTAACTGTGCTTTTGCAAATTATTATCTTGTTTCCTTAGGCGTGGTGCGTTGATAATCCGCCGACTTTGTGTACTTTTAGATGCTGAAAGGGTCTACCGGGAACTCTCCACTATTCTTGAGGGAGAAGCAGACCTGGATTTTGCGTGCACTATGGTGCAGGTTGTCCTTTATTTGAGAATATAAAGCAGTAACATAGAATTGAGCAACTGAAATTATGTTTGAGCCTGGCATATGCCTTGGAACAAGTAAATTCAAGAAATGCATGTACTTTTACATAACTGTGATGTAGAATAATAGTTTTGAAATTTTTATCAAAACTGTAGTTATTTGTGTATCCCTTTTTTAAAGTAAATGTTTTTCCTATTCATAACTTAACTTTCAATGTTGTATTTGTTTTGTTTCAGGCTTTAAATTTGATTTTGCTTACTTCCTCTGAATTATATGAGCTGCGACATCTTTTGAAACAATCTCTGGTTAACCCTGATGGAAAGAAGTTATTTGTTTCTTTGTATGCTTCGTGGTGTCATTCGCCCATGGCCATCATAAGTCTTTGCTTATTAGCTCAGGTAAGAATGTAAAACTTTTTATGGCTGTCCATTGTACTTTGTTAACTCTTTCCCTCTTACCAAACCACCAACATATTTTCATGGTCATTTGTGGAATCTTCATGATGATGTAGCATTCTTGTTTGACAGACATACCATCATGCAAGTGCTGTGATTCAGTGTCTGATGGAGGAAGACATTAATGTCAAATTTTTGTTCCAGCTGGATAAATTGATTCGCCTGCTGGAAACTCCAATCTTTGCTTATCTTAGATTGCAGGTGCTTAAGTTGAAGATGAAGTTCTTATTTGCTTTACTATTTGGCTTGGTGACTTCTTTGTGATTTGTAACAAAAGGGTGAAATAAGTTTTCATCCCTGGCTCTCTTGTCAATGATTCAATGATCTTGGTATTGGCCTATTTTATGGACATCTCTTATCCTGAGTTCTAGGTTGAAAAAATGTTCTACTTCTTCAACCAACATGTGCTTATTGCATTCTCAGGCGCTTATGCCGTTCCATTTGGGATCTAAAATTTTTCGAGATTGTCATCATTTTTCCTGGGTGACTTGTCTAGATGGTTATGGATTTTTTATCCCCAGTATGAGGTTATTTCCTGCATATCATATCTGGAGCATAAAGTTTTCATTGCTTGTAAGCTTTCAATAGATCACCTTGCACTAAGGAATGTAATTTGAGATGATGTATTTAGTTGTTCCTAGGAGGAGGATTTGTGAAGGGAGAATTGTAGTTTCAATGCGAAGCATTCTGTGGATGGTTTATGTTTTGACCTGATTGATGATATTAATGTACTGTATTGATGACAACTAGCCATGGTCAATGTGATTGCAGCTGCTCTGTTTGTACATATTTGTTGTTTCGGGTTTAATTTTTATAACGTAAAATTTTATGGTGATATGTAGCTCGTATAAAATGACCATGCAGTTGGTTATGTAAATTGCTTAGTGCTTGTTACGTTTATCTGACAGTTATTTGTTACTTTTTCATTTTATTTTTTCTAATTTTGAGTAAAACTTTCTATGATGTATGGGGAGTAACCAGGCAGTTCTTTGATTTGCAGCTTCTTGAACCGGGAAGATATACATGGTTATTGAAAGCCTTGTATGGTCTTCTGATGTTACTTCCTCAGGTGTGTCTCTGTCGTCACCCTGCTTCATTCAATTGTTTTTTGTCATTGTAATTAGCACAGTTGAGGTGCTTATTTATACATCTGTGACTTGTATTTGTAGTATTGGTTTTATGTTTCACCTTTCACATGATTTATTAATGCAGCAAAGTGCAGCCTTTAAGATACTGTGGACCCGTTTGAAGACTGTTCCTTCATACTCGTTCAATGGAGAGCAAATGGAGCAAACATCTTCTGGTAACCCATACTCTCAGATTCTGCATAGCATGCCGAGTGGATCACAATTTTCCGAAGATGGAGATGTAAACTCAGACGAGGGGAGTTCACATGGTGGGATTGACTTTGCTTCAAGGCTGCAACAGTTTGAGCAGATGCAGCGGAAGCATCATGTGCATGCAAAAGCTCAAGCTCAGTTGCGGAATAGTTCCACTTCATTATCAAAGGTTGATTGAGCTCCTTATTGATATTAGTGCTATTACTATTGAGCTTGATTGACTACTATATTCTATGTCCTGATAAGTCCTAGATTACTGAAGAACAACAAAATTTAAGCGCACTTTCAAGAATGGCTGGATATGCCAAATACTGGCTGAATAATTTTTAGGTTCACCAACTGGCTACCGGGTTTCAGAATTTAATGTGGCATACTGTCCTAATGTTCTTATGACCACCTAGATAATGTTTTTTCTTGCCTTAATAGAAGCTTGGGGACTATGTAAAAATAGAAGATAAATTGTAAATAAATAATGACTTTTAGAAATTGACTTTGGGTTTTGAAAGCCTGTTGCTAAGGCTTAAAAGAACACTCAGAATAGAGAAGAATCATTAGAAAAGATAAAAATTGAATGTGTGTCTTATTGGATTTTGTATTTGTTGGGATATGGGACAAAGCAGTGAAGCTCGTGTAAAGGAAATTCTGCTGTTTTTTTTTTCCATTTGTTTCTACTGCTTTTTCTTTAGATGTCTACCATAGTTTCCATTTATACTTTCATTGCCTGTTGTCATGGACACACTTTGGGATTACATCAGTTGCTGTATATACAGGATATGCAAAGACCTTGAGAACAGAATCGACCTATGTGAGTAGGCCTTCTTCAAGATCATCCAGAAAAGCTCCGGGCCAGTTACAACTTTAATTAGTGCTGCTGCGGATCTCGTTCATCAAGTGTTAGCAACAAATGAGATCTGGTATAAAATGTAAAATTGTATATCTTAGTAGTTTGTTTTCGTTGAACTTGTGGAGGTTGGGGATGGTGAAAATTTGGTTTCGAATTAAGGCGAAGCTCAGGTGTTCCCTCGAGTTTATTCTTTTTTCCTGTTGTAATTGGGACATGTCCATGTGGTTGTGTTATTTTTTATTGGGAACCATATGGGCCAGAGGGAGATATATATTTTAGAAATGCAGTTGGTTTCTTTCTTTCTTTTTTGATTTTCTCTTTTATGTGTTCATCTGTTACAGCAATTATATAAAATAAGGAGTCAACTAATTCATGTACGCATTGACCTGGGGAAAATTATGCATCGTTTATTTATTGATTCGTTCATGTTTCAACTTCGTTGGCTTTGTTGTAATATTTGCAATTTTTTTCCTCTCTCAACTTTGCCCGTGAACTCAATAATGTGATTGAAATTAATACCGTTGGACTTTGGTTAAAGATTGATAATGACCAATCGCATTATTATCAAGCATTTTAATAATATCAGTAAATGCAATGTCTGTTTCTAAGGTATTTCTTTATAGACTTCTCCCGGGGAGACAAGTATGCACTTTATGATGAAATCGGAGGTGATAATATGAAAAGTAAATACAAGAACAACGTGTGGTAACTAACTATTAGAAACAATTAATATTACAATCCAGAACACCCCGTGTCAAAGCACCAGCATTACTAATTTCTTATTTATATACAATTCTACATTTCTATCTTTTATCTGTCATCATATGAAACACAGAAGAAAACCCACCGACTCACTCGTTCACGCTTACAGAACCTTGGAAGTAAAATAGCGTGCCTAGTATTTGGTCGAATCTGTAAATTTACTAAAAAGAATACCAAGGAAGGAAGAATTTGCTCAGCTGAACCACTCTTTTTCCGGACTTGCAGCCATTGGGTGGTGTTTTACAAAGCATAAATCTTCTCCATGTCAGTGTTGTACTCGTCAACATCTGATATGTTTGCTGAGTAAGACCATGAGAATGACTTGCTTCCGCTCGCCCTTCTAATACGTCTCTGAGAGTTGCTGCGGAAAATCCCAAAATGTTGCCGGAAAACAAAATAACACATACTTGCAAGTGTCCCAACAAGAATTGGTGCGCCCATTAGGGTTATAGTTATAGCCATCCATGAATTATCCCCTCCCACAACTACAAAAGCTATCGATAGAAATGCCCCACAAGTACAAGCACAGGCTGCCCACATTAGCTTATTGACTACTGATAAAACCTGCTTTTGAGCACTCGTATCCCAGGCCACCAATGTGATCTGAACCACCACAACAGCTAGAGAGATGAAGAGAGAGGTGGCATTTAAAAGGCAAAACACGCTGAAACCTACTTTGTTAGCAATGTTAGCCTTCCCTACTTCTGGTCCATCCTTCATTACATACTGGCCTGGCAAGTTGAATAAAGCCAAGAAAGCTATTGAGGCAAAAAGAACAGCAACAACTGTGATAGAATTGGTGGTGTTTTGGACAGCTTCTCTGTGAAGTTTCCTTAGTTCCTTGGCAATACCAGAAACTCGGCGATTGGTTTTTTCATTTTGTATGAGTTGTGCGCTTACTTCATGCTTAATGTCACTTACAGTTCTCTTTAGTTCCATTGCTTCATCAACCTGGCCAACAAACCTAGCATGCTTGGCACCAGCCTCTGCAAGAACTTCCTTAATTTCCAGTGTAGATTCTCCGTACTGAAGTTTGTCTGCCAAATCCATCGCAGTTTCCCGCTGATTATTAATGACGTTGACATCAACGGATGTATAACATAGAAGCAGGCTTACTATCTGAAATATAGAGAAAAGAATGTCAGTATTGGAAATGTAAGCAAAAGTGAACTTTTCTTATATACAAACTTTTTAAGACTAAGGAACTAAGGAGAAGTGCACAATTACATTCTGCCAAGGTATTAACTCAGAAAATTAAGCTTAAGTTTATGCAATTAGGAATACTTTGAATATAGTTTTTCACCACGAGAGAGGTACAGTTAAACAGGAAATATCTGTGGTCTATGTTTGTTAGAAGATTATTGAAAGCGAAGAAAAGAATCAACCAAGAAGGAATTCTCTCATTTTCATGCTATGATTATGGAAAAATCTTTCAGAAGTTGAACTAATGCCAAAAGAAAATTCCCAGGAAAGTAGGTAGTCAACAAATAAAAAAGTCAGGATTGTCCAATGTTAACATTTCCCACTTTTTTTTAGAAATGAGCATAATCCAGTTGTTAGCAATACAGGTGTCCCATAAAACTTGAGAAAAAATAACAGGCAAAATAATTATTGCCAAGTTTATAAGAAAACAGGAATCAATTAAGCATACCTGCGGACGACTTTTCCTTGTAGCTATATGCACTGCTGTATTACCCTTCTTGTCACGTTCATTTAGAATCGAAAGATCAGAGAATAATATATTCTCTACTACAGTAGGACACTGACCCTTGACAGCCATATGGAGTGCAGTTTGACCTTTCTTATCTTTAATGCAGACAATTTCTGGATCTCGGTCTATAAGAGCTTTGACTATGTTAATGAGGCCATACCTTGCAGCTGTATGCAATGCAGTTTTTCCATTTTTTCTAACTATTCTTATGCAACTGACATCGGCATCCAAGATGGCATTCAACACATCCAAATGATCTTTAACAGCTGCTGAATAAAGAGGACTAGTATTCGAGGAGTCACATGCCTTGCAAAGTTCGGGCCAAATGCTCAAGAGCTCCTTCACAATCCCTGACCAATGTAACAGTCAACAATACATCAAGATACAAAAATTTCCAAGCTCCGAGAGACAAGTTCAGATAGCAAGACAGCCATAAGCAGCAATTTTAAATATGAGTTCTGTAAAGCTTCAATAGCCACTGCAATTCCTGACCAATCCCTCACCAACATTTCATTATTCTACTAAGTTATTATCATGTGACTTCTGTTAGGTACACTAGCCACTGCAATATTTAGGAAGCAGGTGAAGAGATATTTATCTTTCAACATCCTTGAGACCTGAATGAGCTAATTTTATTCTTAGGCCAAACATTCAAAGAGTGGCTTGAAATGGCTGAAAGTAAAAGCACATGGTTACAATGTTCTAGCCTTGCTTTTTAACATAGAGAAATAATGCATATACAAACTAGTAAACAGATCAATATGAAAATACAGGATTCCTATTAACAAATATTCTACATCATAAAAGCAAAATCTCTAAGAGATGTAATGATTAACCGTGCAGGTTATCAACCTACGCCTCTCGGTTTTCCTACCACCAATGACCAAAAATTTGTCCATTAGCGTGTTAATATAATGATCAACTGTGCAATTATAGAAAGTTCTTGAAACCAGTGTTCAAGTTCATCATCATAATACCCTTACAACAGCAAAACAATTCCAGTGTTAAGGTAGAAAAATATAGAAATGTTGAATTAGAAGCATAGCGAAACCTTTGGCAGTTAAACTAATGTTCGTGATAAACAAGATACAGTGGTTCTCCCACAAACAAATACCCATTAGAAACTAACGCCTCAGAATCCCAGAGCTAATGAATCCCCTTCAATGAGCTACATCAACAACTCAGTGGCACTCAAGTTCACAAATTTATTACATCCAGTTAATCCAATCCATAAACGGCAACTCATAAATAAGGAGCAGCAACTGTTAATATCAATCAGTTCCAGATATCTACTTACTATTATTCACAAATAATAATCTAGCCTCATCTTAAATCTTTCTTCAAATGCAAAAGCAATTACAAAATCAATGATCAACAGATAAATTATTCCATCAAAACCACCCTAAAGAAATGATCGATTCAGAAACAACCCACAAGAGCTCAAAATCAACAAAAATCACAGAACAGAAATCATACCCAAGTGTCCCTTTTTAGCAGCAACATGGAAGGCATTCATATCAGACTTGGACCTGATTTTGACAATATCAATATCACAAAACTTAAGCAAGTAACTGAAAATCTTCTGATAATTATTATCTGCAGCGATGTACAGAGCAGTCTCTCCAGCATCACTCTGTATAGCCATTAGATCAGAAACCAAAGAAGATCCATCAGGAGCTTCATCTTTCGTCAGCTTATCAATAATATCTTTGAGGGTTTCAAGATCCCTAGATCGAACAGCCGAGAAGAAAGATTGGTGTGCGATGAACCTAAATGATTTCTTCGAATCCATCATCATCATAAAGACTGGAACTGAATCTTAATTTACTTCCTTTATACTCTCTCAAATGTCTTTCTTCTGCATGCCCATAAATGCAGAGAAATGAAGGGTTTGGTTTTCTCCTCAGCTAGAAATACTTCTTTTCTTCTTTTTTGTCAATGAAGAGAAGACTAAATGATGAAGAATGATTGATACAAAGGCTAGCTTGTTCGTTTCTTCTTGGATACGAGTACTCAAAAGTCTTAAAGAGATAATTGATTGATTAAGTGGCCTTCAATTTCTAGAAAAGATTTGATTTTTCATTAAACAATAATGGGGTCTACTCGTTTTGCACAGCAAAAATCGTGTGGATGTTGGGTTGACTAAAAAAAAATTTTTCCTTACTGCGCAGGGCGACAGCAACATTGTTTCGTGTTTCCTGTGTTATCACTTATATGTACATATATTTGAAGTTGTCGGCAAGATTCCACGATCGGATTTCGGAAACTTTTCTGTTGTTTTTGGTACTGGGGACGGTAGTTACTTCAGTTACTGACCCAATACCTAGTACCAATGTTTCAGTTGCCCACATAATATAATTTTAAATTGAGGTGAAAAATAAATTAAAATTTGAAATATTTCATTTATTCGTACTAATTTTTTATATTAAAAATAATATTTCGATTTAATCATTATTTTTTTACTTATTATCCAACCAGTTATTCTAGCAATTGTCAATAAAAATTATAATATCTTTATCTTAAATATATTTTTATTATTCATGATTCCACTTTTTTTTTAGGTGGTTAAGATTAATTACCAAAGATGATAAATAAAAATTACTGGGTTATAAGTTAGACAACGTTGACATATATATATATATTGCATTATAAAAAGATGACTTCGAACAATGTATTCTGATTTAAAATAATTTTTCCTAAATTAAAAAAATTTTGGGTTATGATTAGAATGTATGCTGTTATAAGTCCTATTTAATTTTTATTTTTTCATATTCAATAATATATTTGTTAATGAATAAAGTAGTGTTGTGTCCTTGTCGTTGCATTGTGCACAACTAGCTTTGCTTTGCTTGAAGATTTGAAGTGAGCAAGTTTCGCATCCACCCAGCGAGGCTGTAAAGCTATAAATTATTATTTATAATCTGTAAGTAGTGCAGCTATCGTGTGGCCAATACTTAGAATTTTTTTTTTAAGTAAAGCTTTTTATGAATAAAATTTTTAATAAAAAATTAGTTATTTAGTTGTTATAAATAACTTTTTATAAAAATTGTGTAATTATTTTAATGAATAAATTTTAAAAAATTATAATAAAAAGAAAGAGAGTAAAATTTTTAAAATAAAATAAAAATATTTTAAATAATTTAATCTCTCAAAAAAATTATACAGCTAAAAGCTCAAAAATTGGGTTTATTCTTAAAAAGTAAAATAATTTTTTTAATTGTTAAAAATTCTTTTTAATAACAATCAAATGCCCCCCCCACCCCCTCAAAAAAAAAAAAAATAGCAACCAAATGAAATGAGCATTTAAAGGATTTAAAAGTACGTAAAAAGATTTTGGTCATAATTTTGAGGCTTAAATAGTAGTTAATGCCCAAAGGAAATGGGCCTAACTTAGTGGATTATTGAGACGACCCTCGGCCTAGCGGGTCCTCCCTTCTCATTTCTACGTAAGAGGTTTCACTCTCTATCTTTGCATTTCTAGAACAAATTTTGTTTAGAAAACAGCCTACGAGGCTTAGTAAAATCTCCATAGCATTAAGAAGGAGAATAGAATTGATAAAGCTCTTGTAAACGTGATTTATGTCGCCTGGAAGATACGAGTATTTGGAGGGAAGGAAAGACACGACGCTTGGCACCCTCAAGCAAAAAAATCATGTTGTTAAGAGCTCCTGATATCGAGCCTGCCGAAGTTCCGGATACCAGCTGGCGGTGGAGACCTAACGACTTCTCTAAAAAGATAGGAACTTTGATTCACTTGAGGTGTTTGGGATTAAGGAATTTTCATTCATACATATGTAAATTCCACTGTCTATTCTAAAGCTGCAGAGGCTACAAACTCTGGACTTATCCAGTAGTGTGGCATCTCTTGATTTGCCAATTTAAATGTATGAGTTGCAAGAATTGAGACATCTGCATGTCTTTGAGGATAGACAACTTGAACAACCTTCAGACACTAAGTTGGTTAATCTTCGAGAGTTGCAGATTGAGTCCAACAACAGGTCCAAGACAAAGGAAGTTCACTTTTCACTCAATTGTCCAAATGGACCAAATCAATAACCTTTAATTATTATCAATTAAATTATCAGATTATTTCTCATTTGGTTCACTACATCCAATCTCTCCTTAGGATTTGAGATTAAGTGGGAAGTTCCAAAAAAATGCATGCAATCCTACCGAGTCTCAAATTATTATTACTTATTATCTCATCTAAGGTGTTTGGAAGCAAATTTAAATGTATTTAATAGGATTAATTTTTATTTACTACCGTATTAGTCAATGTTATTCTCATATATAGTATTTACAAATATAAATTTAAAATTTAAATAAATTATGTGAATGGTGCATTTTATTTTTTATTTGTAATGTCTAAATATAAACTTTGTTATATATTAATAGATAAATTTTGAATAAAATAATATATATGTTTAAAATAATTATAACTAAATAAGTTTATTCATATATTTGTATTAAAGTTTTACGTTAAGTTGCCTTTACAAAGTTGGGCTACTAAAAGAACACGAATATAAAAATTGGTTTAATTGTAACTTTAACTTAAATTTCAAGTTTTAAAATGGCAGCATTTTATGGGTGTTTTCACAGTTTCAATGGTAAACATACGGTTTTGTTTTTCTTACGAACACTCAAGTCTATAAATGCTCGTGTGACTCAAATCCCCGTTATCCGTTTTTCTTTTGTGCCTAAATTTCTTTGTCTTTTTTTCACCGTTGCTGTTGAGCGGGCTGTTTGGTTCCAATCTAGGGTGTCATATACCTTTGTTTATCTTCTCTTTAATTTGATATTTTATTAATTTTGTATTAATTTACCGTCGAAAACCTTTTAGCAGAAAGGAAAATAAAAATTTTGCTTTTGGATTTTGAATGTTATTTGAATTTCATGTTTGTGTTCCCACGGTTTCTTTAAATTGTATTTTTTTGAATACTTTCGTTCGTATTTCTGTATTTCACTTCCCAAGGAAATTTACTTTCATTTTTCAGGGATCTGTGAGAAAGGAAAAAAGTTTGAGAAATGCACGAAAATACCCATATTTTCTAATCAATTTACGAAAATAACCACATTAAAAAAAATGTTAACGAAAATATCTAAAAATTTATTTTTTAGACGATTTTACTCATGTTCGAAAGTGCACTTTCGAACACAGACACTTTCGCACATGATAAAAAAACACTTACTTTCGCACATAAGTATACCTTATACTTTCGCACATAAAAAAAACACTAACTTTCGCACAGGGGTAAAATCGTTCAAAAAACCTATTTTTGGATATTTTAGTTAACATTTTTCTGACATGGTTATTTTAAAAAATTGAGTAAAAAATGTGGGTATTTTCGCAACTTTCCTAAAAAATTTTAGTTTCATTTTTCAATTTCTTTTCTCTTTTTTGTTTATTTTAAGTCCTTTGACAAAGAGGTTGCAAACTTGCCTTCTTTCAAATGCACTCTGAATTGTGTATGAAAATAGTAAGGAAATTGAATTTTTTTGGTATTGTCTTCTTCACAAGATGTTTTGCAGAGCAAATTTCTATTTCACTTGGACAATGTTTATGAGATTGTTTTTGCTCAACAATGTGAAAATGGGGATGAAGCAAATTGTTGAAAAACTTTGTGGCGGTTTGAAAATTACTGACCCTTTAATTTTTGAAAGATGTTTGTGATTTGTTGTTTAGCAATTGGCCAGTTCATTATGTGATGCGGGTACAAAGGTGGGCCTTGTGATAAAGGACATTCATAATTATTCGCCCTTGATTTCTGTTTATTGAAAAATGTTTGTGATAGGTTGCCAAGCAATTGCAGGTAAAAAAGGGTAGCTATAGCCTATAAGTCAAAAAATGTGAAGTAAACTAATTATTTACTCTTAGCCTGCATTTCTTTAAAAGATTTGTAATTGGTTTGGTTGCCAGCTATTGCCTAAGTCACCATGTGAAAATCGGCTAGTAGTTGAAAAATGTGAAGTGCATTTGTAATTATTTACTCCTGGCAATTTTGTTAACATGTTTGTGATTTGATGCCAAGCACAATTCTCCAGTTTCATGAAGTGAAAAATAGGGGTACATAGTAGTTGAAAAAAATAAATTGTAATCATATTATCCTCGGCATGCATTTTGAAAAGTTTTCGTGATTGGTTGCGAAGCCGTTGTCTAGTATATCATGTGAAACCGAGGGTAAACCTAGAAGTTGAAAAATGTGAAGCTCTAAAATCATTTTCAATTATTATTGATCAATTTTATATATATTACCTCTACTATATTGTTTAACAGAATGTCAGATTGACTTCCCAACAAATTTGTTGCTTTAGGATGCTGTCATTTGACAAGAAATGTTGGACGAGGGCATCTAATCTCAAATAGTTCTTATTATTCTTCCTGTCGAGCAAATGAAAATTTTCGTGCCTGGAACTGTATTTTTCTAACTTTTTTTTGGTATGTCCTGTCTTGCAATAGAGAAACTGGAATTGAGAGGTTGTAAATTTCCTGTTGTTTTTCTGAAAGGTACTGGCTTTGGACTATGTTCTCTTTAGGTTGTGTGACCTTTGTAAATCCTAAGTTCTGCCAGTGTTTATGAATTTTCAGTGCCTTTTCTAATTTTTTGTTGTGGGCTAGAATGGCTTTGTTATAATGTATTTGTTGTTCATTACAGTCACTATAGCACAGTCCTTAGCTAGTTGGGATCTATGCTCATTTATACAATTTGTTTCTCTCTGTTCTTTTAATGATAATCAGCTCTCATTCTGATGCAGTGTTTGGACTTGGGGAATTCCCTTATCACTTATTTTGTCAACCTTTTTTGTAGAACTCTTTATTGTGTTGTTGAATTGGTGTGCTCATCATCTTCGGTATTTGGTTCATACTTTTGGAAAAGAGAGAGACTTGAATAGAATCCTGTAATATGACATCTCTTGATTGTAGAGATATATAGCAACCTAGCTATAGGTCAAAGATTACAAAACCTTTATACAACAGAATTTAAGATTAGTTTCCTAACTCTGTCCTTGTTTCTAACTAGTTCGGATGATCTAATGTGGTGGGGCTTTTTTCTTTGTTTCATTATGGGGTATGTTCTTCCATGATCTGATGAAAGATTATGTTTCCTTAGTTTTTTAAATAAGGTAGGTGATTCTATTTTTATCACTAGCACATTCTTTTTTAAATGTAGTGCACATTAAACTTCTCTAAGTGAATTCTTTGAGAAAAGTTTGGCTGAAAGAGGGGTTTGTGGATTTGACTACTGGATGAAAGTCTTTGTGTAAGACACATGAAGAGAGATGTATGAAAGACAAATTCCCCTACTGTTTTGAAGTGTGATGATAACTCATGGATAAAAATTGGCTGGATTTCAAGAAATTCTTTAGTCCATCTGATAGCTTTGTATCGAGTTCCTGTGTCTGGCAACCAATTCTTCAATTACGATATTTGATTTGTGTACTTTGTGTGCATTTTAATCGTTATAAGTTTTTCTTTCTAATGTTATGACAAGTGTTTGCGGCATCTTTCTGGTGTCCTAATAAGGTGCCTCTTTTAGGAATCAGGATGAGGTGCTTCATGCCTTCTGACACTTAATGTTGTTATCATTGTACTGTTAATGCATTCAAGTTTGTCGCAAGGAACTCTATTGTTGCTGAATTGGTAATTCTGATACGAGGATTTAGCTGCTTGGTTAGAGAAACGCTGATGAGCCATAAATGATTGTATGGTGTGTATAATTTACTTCTGTCAAAGGAGTTATGCAAAATCATTGTTGAGTTTGAGTTATCTGGTCTATCTCTTGAAGCTTAACATAGTCTCTAGATTTAATAAACCACATTCTGGAGAGTGTGATGTCTAGTTTGGATGATGTTGTTAAGTTTCGTGTGTCATACCATTCAGTTTTCCAACATGCAAAAAGTCTGCGGTAATCAAAGTTTCAAAGGAAGGTACGCTTTCTCTTGTTGTTTTGGAATTGCTATTTCTCTTTTCTTTTCTTGCTTGCTACTTTCCAGTTTTGCTTATTTATTACTTTTGTGCTTTTATGATCTTATTTCTAGTTGTAATTGTCGAAAGATTTGTGCAGGATATCACATCATCGTTATGTTTACATGTGAATTATGTTATGATGGGATTGTTCTCAGTCCTTTAGCTTCAGCATCTTTGACCATGTTCTCTATGATTATTGAACAGTTCGATAATCTGATGTTACCACTGTGGTTCCTGTGTCCATCTGGTATGCAGTTTATGTTTGGCTTTTTCTTTTCTTGTCTACATCTTTCCAAAACAAATGGGCGGCATATTGTGTCAACTTTCAATATAAACGTTAATTCCATTGTAGTGGGATTGTTCTTGCAAGTCCTTTTACTTGTGTCTCCATTTGTTCTATGCTATTCTGTTGATTTAGATATAGGATTTTCTGAAAAGAAAATTATATTCTGCCATTGCAGTTTTTTTGGTGGTATTGATAGAGTTGTCTCCAAGATTTCAATGGGCATAGTCTTGGCTTCATTAACCAAGAATGTCTTGTTAGCAATTTGCTCCAAATTATGTCTGTTTCTCTTCCCTGATATAACTTTTAAAAGCTACTTTCCATAGCTTAAAAATATCAGCTTTTGGCATGACGACTTCGCCTCAGATCCATTCTGATGATCTCATTGTTTCAGACCCGATATAGCTCTTTGCAAGACTGAAATCAGCAACTTTTGGTTTGTATTCTGCACATCTAACAATATGTTCTTAGGCTTGATATCACAATGTATGATGCAATGGCTGCACTCTTCATGGAGATCAATCAATCCTCTAGTAGTCTTAATTCCAATCTATTTTGCTAATCTAGAATCCTCACACACTTTTGAAATTAAACTGATTCTAGAGAATTATTATACATGTATACAGAGACTAGAGATTTTTTCGAAGCTTATACACACAAACTCCCCTCAGATGAATAAGATCAATAGGTGGGATCATTCCACTGGCTCTCACCTCTGCGCAGAATTGTTTCTCACGTTGCTTTAGGCTTTTGAGTTATGGCAGTTGAATTGGAGAATATCCCTTTGAAAACAGTACCAAATGCTCCCTCCTTAGCCCTTCACAATAGTCCCGGGTATTTGAATACTACCAAAGAATCATCCCTGCTTCTAAGAAGCCAAGTGAATTTATCTCCTCCACAGAATTACTAGGACAATGGCACAAAAGGAGTGAAAATGCCAGATACTGCTGCAACAATAATCTGTGTGTTTTTTTAAGCCTTAATCGTAGTTCCAACCCAGTCGGATGCTTCAACTGAAAGATGAAAAACTCTTTTGAGTTCCATCATTCGATTAAAGTTGTTGTGAATTGAGGAGATTCCTATCCGATGAAACACTTGTTATCGTTAGCAAAAGCCTTACATGGACAATTTCTGAGGTATGCTTGATTACATTCTTCAATGGTTGTAAGTTGTAACTGCTAAAGACTCTACAACTTGTTTTCTGGGAAGTATGACTGCATGTTGGGTTTCAGAAGTAACTTGTTCTTGTCTCCACCATTATTATAAAGTAACTCTTCACACACACACCTATCTGTATTAGATGTCATTTATTAATTCTTTTACATTTAATCCTTGAATACAAACAGAAAGACATCGTTTTGGCTGGTTGCATATATCGAAATGCCCACAAAAAGCATAAATCTCACATTTAAATTAATAATACCTCTAATTAGAAATTAAAAAAATTACGTGCAGTGGGGTGTGGACGTGTAAAATAAAAAAGATGACAGCATCCATGTGAGCAGAGGCATTAGCAAAGGTCATAAAAGCAATTTTGATTAATTCACCTTAACGAGAGCTGATGGCGTGTTATGTTGGTCGTAAATCAATGCGTGGCATCCTTCCGTTGGCTTGGGTTTATCCCGTGAGCACTTCTCTACCTGTTGCCGTTTTGAATAATCCAAACAAGCACATGAATCATCAGAAGTGACCGATGTTTATGTTTTAGTCAAGGAGGAAAAAACCAAGTTAACCGACATTCCATGTCCAACTTATTTGAATTTTATTATTATTTATTTATTTATTTATTTATAAATATAGTTGTTATAATATTTCTATTACAGAAGTCAAGTAATCGTATTCGTATGTTAGGACTTTCTAGTGTAAAATATGAATTCACATCAAATTTTCAAATTGTGTACATACTATATTTAAAAATATATATATAACAGTTAACATCATAACTATCATTTGAGTTTTATAGGTTAAAACCATTTTATGTCAAATAAAAGTATAATACTTTTTTATTTTAATAAATACTAAATTTTTTATCGAATAAAATAATAATAATAATAATTTTTAAGTTTATTAGATTCTAACTTGTTCAACAATTGCGTCAAAAATTAACAATTTAATTTAACACATTTAGAAATATTTTTATAATATTTAGAGAAGATTTTATATATCAATAATAAAATTGAGATGATAAATTAAATGAAATTAATAAAATTATCTTGAAAATAAGATAAATAAAATTACCATTAAATAAAATCAAAGGTCCATAACTCTCATTATTTATGTCTTTTTGTATTTTATAATGACTTGACATTTTATAATCACTTTAATAATTAGAATAAAAGTCTTAACAAAATTACCGTTCAATTTAAAATATTTTTTTAACTTGATTTAAAAATTATTAATAGTGAAAATTTCTAAATATTGTGAGATAATTTTGAAAATCAATAATTTTTTTATTGAAATAAATAAAATTTTTAAATAAAATAAATATTAACAATTTTTATTATCAGTATGTGTCATAAAATGATCCACTAATATTTTATTGGTATTTTTAGATAATATCTTATTGATATCATTGTGATTATAATAGATTTCTTTGCTATATGCAAGATTTAATAGGGATAAAGAGATGATATTAATTTAATAACAAGATCTATAAGGATAAGAGATTCCAAACAAATATCAAATTAAAATAAAAAAATAAAATACTCATATAACTCACTCTCTCAAAATTTTGTAAATCCATAAATAAGGAAATACATAACTGATGATGTACAAAGTTAACAGGAGTTCCTATTAATGTGAATATTTCTAAGTTGACTTTGAATACCGAATAATAATGTGATTAAAGTTGATCTTGCGTTCTTTGAAGTTTTAAATAATGCCGAGTTCTCGTATGTAGAAATTCCGATGTTTAAGTTAATAAGAATAAAGGGATGAAAAACAGAAAGTGAATAGAGATAAGAGGGGGGGTTTTAGTACTCCCGAAAACTTATTTTTTGTTTAGTTGTTGAGGGATAGGGAATCTAATTTCATCATATCCCAATCCCCTTTTTTGTCTAAGATGGTTTTTTTTTTTTTTAATTATATGAGCGGTGATGCGTTCCATTGATTTTGCTCATTTGTTTAACCATTGAAAAATGAGAGCGATTTAACTATCTATAAGATAGTAATATACAAGTTTACCTTGATTTGACTGCACTATCATTATTATTTAACATGATTGTATGTTACCTTTTATACATGCAAAAGGTAGTCTGACACATGATTAGAATAGACTAATTTTGATAAGTAATAGATTGTGAAGTCAATGATTTTAGGACACTTCCACTTTTAATCAGGTTAATTGATTAGAGTTGTTTTTAAAACTAGGAATAAGTAGACTCTAACTCATGAGATAGTTATTCAACCACAAAAATATGATTTAGATAATTATCTAGAAGAAGATTGCTACATTTGTGAAGTAGATTCCAATAAATTTAATGCTTTAGAGTGGTGGAAGGTGAACACTCTAAAATATTTTATCATTTTTAAAATGACTCAAGATATACTTGTTATATTTATCACCAATGTGGTTTATTAAGTTACTTTTAGTGTTGGAGGAAGAGTCATTGATACATGTCAAACATCATTATCCCCTAAAATAATTTAAGTTTTACTTTGCGGAAGAGGTTGGTGTGGTAGTCTTCATAAAGTAAAGAAGGAAAACAAAGTAGGTTTAGTTTAAATATTTTTTTTTTTCATTTGTTACATTGCATTTTATAATTGTAATTAAATTATTTGTTTTTTATTCTTTTTTTATCTCCTGAAGAAGGAGAAGAAGGCAATTGAGATAATCCTTCTGTTCCTAATTAATTCTTGAAGCAAAGTATATATTAATCATATTTTAACTTTATTTTATTTTATTTTGAAGACAAAAATTGATTTTTTATGGTTTTTCTAATTAAAAAAACATGTATGTGAGAAAATCACATATACATGTTTTTATTTCTGTGCGTTTTGTGTGTTGATTTGCGACAACAAAATTGGATATTTAAGATCTGGAAAAGGATTGATAACATTTGGTGGTTTCATTTTCTAGTTATATTGTGTTTGATTGTTCCATTAATGTACTAGTTTTAATTGTTTTAATATGTTGGGTATTATTGTTATAGTTTTTTTTTTTTGTGCTATTTAGTTATATGTTATCTTTAACATTTGGCATAATTTTGACCTGGTAGTAATATTCAAGATCTTAGGCAAGATATACTTTTGTTTTGGTTGGTGTGCATGTTTATTTTGAAGGTGTTTGCGGATTTATTGTCCTGTGTTTGATATGTTT
>JAVXUL010099803.1:0-20231 GCA_035590515.1 Trichilia minutiflora | reverse complement strand
GCATGCATTCATTGAAAAGCAAGAATCATTCAATAATCAAACAACTCAATTATTAACTGATTTGAAAGATACTCTTGTAAAATTTGCATCAGCACTTAGCATTCATAAGAAAGGTAAGTTTCTATCTCAATTACATCCCAACCTAAAAAGCCAATTAAATTCAAAAATTGACCAGTACATGGATCAAGTTAAATCGGTTATTACTCTTTATAGTGGTAAGATTGTTAAAAAGTTTATTCTTAATATGTATGAGAAAGAGGAATCAATCTTTACAAGTAAGAAAGGGGATGAAAAGTTACACCTATTATAGATGAGACCTAACCAATACTTGTGCCACCATTTTCTCATATACTAATCTCTCTAAAGAAGTTAAACCACAATTCAAAAATTTATGAGAGTTTTAAACAAGTAAAGGTCAACATTCCCTTGTTAGATGTGATCAAATAAGTACCCTCTTATGTCAAATTTTTGAAAAACTTGTGTACAATAAAAAGAAAACTGAATGTGAAAAAGAAAGCTTTTCTAGCCAAACAAGTAAGTATTCTTTAGAATAATAATGCAGTAAAGTACAAAGATCCAGGTTGTCTAACAATCTCATGCATTATTAGAGATCATAAAATTGAACAAGCTTTACTTGATCTTGGTGCTAGTATAAACTTACTTCCATATTCAGTTTATCAATAACTCAACTTAGGTGAGTTAAAATGAATATTTGTGACTCTTTTACTTGTCGATCGATCAATAAAAGCGCCAAGAGAAATGTATAAGATGTGTTAGTTCAAATTGATAAATTCATTTATCCAATGAATTTTATTATTTTAGATAAACAATAAATGAAAATAAGTTATATAGTTTCACTTATTTTAGGACGTCCATTTTTAACAACTTCTGATGCCTTGATTAATTATAGAAGCGAAATCATAAAGTTATCATTTGGCAACATGACATTGAAACTCAATGTTTTTAATATTTGTAAGCAACCACGAGATGAAGAAGATGATAATGAGGAAGCTAGCGTTATTGAAAACATTCTGCAGGATAAAATTCAAGAAGAAAATTTTTCTGACCTCTTAGAAACTTGTTTGGTTAATTCATTTGGTATGCCATTAGAGCATTAGATTTTTAACATGTGTTCATTACTTAATTGTGCACAGGAGATGGAAAGTAAGGGATGGAAGCCATGTTTTGAAGACTTAGGGCAATTGAATGAAAATAAGCAAGAAAAAATGTTTAAACAGGAGTTAAAACCTTACCTGAAGGATTGAAGTATGCTTACCTTGGAGACAAGCAAACTCTTCCAGTTGTCATCTTTTCTACTCTCATAAGCAAACAAGAAGATAAGCTCATTGATGTGTTAAAAATTTATAAAAATACAATTGGGTTGACTTTAAAAGACATAAAAGGCATTAACCGTTTAATTTGCACTCATTTAATACATTTAGAGGATAATACTAAAACATCTCAACAACCCCAAAAAAGATTAAATCCATATATGAAAGATGTAATTAGAGTTAAAATGCTTAAATTACTTGATACATGTATCATCTATCCTATTTTTGATATTAAGTGGGTAAGTCATACTCAGGTAGTACCAAAAAAATCAAGAATTACAGTGGTCAAAAATAAAACAGGTGAGTCATTGCTAACACGTGTGTTATCTAGTTAGAGAATGTATATTGATTATCAAAAATTGAATGTAATCACTAAAAAAGATCATTTTCCTTTACCATTTGTTGATCAAATTTTAGAAAGCATAGCAGGTTATTCTCATTATTGCTTTCTTGATGATTATTCAGGCTACTATCAAATTTTCAATGTACTTGAAGATTAAGAAAAGACCATATTCAAATGCTCTTTGGGTACCTTTACATTTAGGAGAATGTTTTTTAGACTTTGTAATACGCCAATAACTTTTCAAAGATGCATATTAAGTATTTTTAGTAACATGGTTGAACATTATTTAGAAGTTTTCATGGATGATTTAAGTATATTTGGAAATCTTTTTGAAAATTATCTTGAAAATTAGAAAAAGTCTTAAAACAATGTGAAAAAAAGGGTTTGTTTTAAATTGAAAAAATATCATTATATGGTCACTTTAAGAATTGTCTTGGGTCATGTGGTATCTTCTAAAGGAATTGAAGTTGGTAAAGTCAAAGTGGAATTAATTGCTCATTTATTACTACCAAAAATATCTAGGGACGTTCGTTCATTTTTAGGACATGTTGGATTTTATAAGAGGTTCATAAAAAATTTCAGTGCTATATCCAAACTACTTTATAACCTCTTAATAAAAGATAGTTTGCTTAAATGGACACAAGAATGTCAAAATACTATAATATTTGTATTAGATAAATTTTGGTCTTATTTGATTGGGTCTCCTACCATTGTTTTTACTTATCATGCTGTTGTGAGATATCGCTGTGAGATATTTAATGACTAAACAAGATGGGAAACCAAGACTCATATAATGGATTTTGTTGCTCCAAGAATTCAACATCATAATGAAGGATAAAAAGGATGTGAAAACTTTGTTGTAGTCCACCTATTGAAATTGACAGCAGATTCACCATTTGAAACTTTTTTTATTAATGATTCTTTTCCTGATTAAATTTTATTTTCTATTACTACAATGCCATAGTTTGCTAATAATATTAATTTTCTTGCAATAGGAAAAATGTCATCTGAATGGAGCAATCAGGATCAAAAGAAGTTTTTATCTTAGGTGAGAAATTTTTATTGGGATGATCCATATTTTTTTAAGTATTGTCCAGATCAAATATTTTGGAGATGCATGCCAAGAGATAAGGTAAATAGTATAATTAATTTTTATCATAATGAGGCATGTGAAGGACATTTTTCTTAAAAGAAAACAACATCCAAAATTTGTAATGTTATTTTTGAAGGTTCTATGGCCTAAATTATACTTGAATTGTAAGTTTTCATGACAAAAACCTTAGGCTATAATTGAAGAAAACAATGGTTTTCAAAATAAATTATCTTAGGGCTTTTGATGCTCACTTAGTAAGCTTTCAAAATTTGATGAAGATGAAGACCAAAACAATGAATCCCTTTTCACTATGTACCATCGTCTTCCTTCCTCATGGTAGCCGAAATTTCTTGAGAGAGAGATGGAAATTAAATCTTTTTCTTGTCAAAAATAATGAAAAATGAAAATATTTATAATTTTATTTTATTTTTCATTTAATTTAATCAATATGTATCTTATAAATGTATTAATTAAATGGAGTAATGTGATACAATCAAATCTATCTTAGATGTGCAATGAAAATAAAATACAAAATCAAAATATTATCAAATAATATAATAACATGTGTATTAATTTTGATAATAAATAAAAATAATTTTTATTCACTTATTTAATACTTAAATAAATCGTATAATGGCCAAATTAATTAATATAATGGATTAAACAAAAGCTATAATTATGGTGCAATTACCATAATGTCTTTGGTTATATATACGCATAAAGGTAAAATGATCATTTTCATCTAAATTAAACACTTTAATTTAAATTTTACCATTTTATATTAAAATTATATTTTAATATGTTTGAAAATTACAATTATCAAATTTAATATGTAATTTATAATAAATTACACACATGTATTATATAGGGGCAAAATAGTTATTTTACACTAAAATAAACAATTTAATTTAGTTTTCATTATTTTACCTTAAAATCACATTTTAACATATTTAATAATCATTATTATCAAATTTGACAAGTAATTTACATTAAATTACCTCTTTAACAAATTAAAGAATATTATATATATATAACCATTATACTTATCGGTTTCAACCTTTTCTCTACTATCATGAGGGTGCTAGCTCTCTCCCGATAATATATCTCTCTCTCTCTCATGTGAAGAAGCATTAGAGGATCTTGGTGGACTATGAAGGTTCACCGTGACTCAACTGTGAACTTATGTCGAACATTTCAGCTGCTCATTGACTATGGTTAGTATTTAACAATGTACCATAGTCCATAAATCACAATGAAGAAGTATCTTTATCAAACCTTTCCTTGATTGCAAATAAAGTGTGAGTAATATCCTTTTGTCGTCGTATCCTGATCGAGAAAGGGTTCATGGACTATCAAAACCCTAATCTTGATACACCTTCAAATTGTCGATCATATGTCAATATTATACTGTAGCCACAAACTTATAATCAAGACATCATATCAACATTCAATTAGGAACTCAACTCAAACAGAGGCAACGACAATTCTTAGACTAATATATCAAGCTAACAGATCCCATCTTGACTATCAACCGAACACCTATATGAACAAAGCATACCCAAACTAGCTTCTTATACAAAGCGTGATTAGCCCTGCACTTATACACTATATGAAATATACCCATCCATACAGAGTCCGATTCTAGATGTCTCAGGTCAAAGGATTATGTCGCACACTATTACAATCTATCGACAAATCATCGACTACATGCATACCATGTGATCCATTGATATTCGATCCGTTCGATAAATAGTTCACCAATTATGAATCTACACTAAAGCACTTATGACAATACTCATATTGTTAGCTTACATATATTATCATTAGGCGACAACTAGTGTGCCTACTATGTGATATAGTTTCCCATTCTACACTATGTATATAGAGAACAATTTGATAATTTATTTAACAATTAAATAAAATTATCTGGACAATTTAAATAGATTTAATATTCATTTGCATGAAAAATAAAAGAACCAGCAAATGTATATAAATAAAGAACTACTTCTTTCATTAATATATAAAAATTCATTAGTCCTGAAACTAACAACACAAATGGTTTCTATAGATACACTAACAAGCTTGTCCACCATTTAAATAAACACACAAAATCAAATATGGAAAACCACAAGCGCATGTTGTCGAGTTTGTAGTAAAAAGAAGTAGGATATTGTTCCCATGAGGATTAATAATTACTAACATGCTAATTATTACAATTGGAATGGTGAATATTATTTAGACTAACAAAAAGAGTAAATTAATTCTAACGACTACAAAGAAAATAAAAGTGTGTTATATGTTAAAAATAAATATGATTATAACGGGCTTAGGAGAGTCGAATCCACTCTTGTTCACTATATTTTACCACTTATTCTCGCTTAACTTATTCTACCGAATTCTATTAGCTTAGGTTCTGATATTGTTTCATTCCCTCTTCCGAGATATTAGTAGAACTATGAAATCGATAAACTTAACTAATATTCCTATTCAATCAAGTTTAATTTATCACTCATTGAGATCTAACCTAATTTAGCTACTTAGTTATTAACCATCTTCTAATGTATTAACTCCTAAGTTGTGATTCCTTAGTTCGGAAGTATGTTTTTCTCCCTTTTTCAAGTCCAAAAAATATACATCTAAAATCATTCAATTTAATGGTCAGTTAAAAGGAAAGCTTTAAGTTTAAAGAACACAAATAGATTTATGAATAAAATTTCATTAATCCAAAACAAGTTTCAAATATAGATCATAAAGGTTTCTTCTAGCCCCTAAGCATGAAAGTAATTAGCCACTCATGATATTCAGCAAATATATAAGAAAGACAGAATATATGGTCATTAAGATTCCAGTGAAAATAAGCAAAAACAGCAAACTCAATATGTAATAGCTCTGTCTCTTCAAACTGGGTTCCTGTCTCTCTTTCTCTTCACTTTGCTTGTGTTTTTCTTGGATTCTATACAAAGTATGACGTTTCTCTCTCTTCCAAGGATGTTGGCAGACATCCTCTCCTGCACATTATCTTAGACACTCTATTTATAATATAAAAAAATCGAAGTTCGACTTAAACAGAAAATTCCTACAATTTCTCGCTGCATCGGGCCTTCAGTTCTGATGAAGCAAGAGGTAACTCGCTGCATCAGGAATCGAGCAGAATTTTTCCCAAAACTGGGGTCTGGCTCTCGCTGTATCGAGGATACACTCGCTACATCGAACCCCATTTTTCTGCATCGAGAGATATCTCACTACATTATTAAAAATGACTTCATAAATTCGGCATCGGGTTTTCAGCTTTCTAGAATCCGTTGCATCGGTAAACTGGCTCAATGCAACTTTAAGCTAAAAAATCATACTTGCTTCATCAAATTTTCTCTTGCAATCTACACACACTTAAACTCACAACAAAACATCAAAACACACTTGTATTCACACGAAAACAGTAATAACTCAGAAGAAATAACTTGATAAAAATCAAGTTATCAAACTCCCCCAAACTTATAATTTGCTAGTCCCGAGCAAATCACTCAACTAAAAACAAAACAAACACTCCCAAAAATCATTCCTGCATAACCAACTTTTGCCTAGTCCAAATCAAAATAACTGGTGCCCAAGTTATTGATACAAAAATTAAGAGTTAAAAAGGATTTTCTGTGTAATCAGACATGCATTAAGTTAAATTGATTAATAAGAGAAATGCCTCAGAATTCATTATGCAAACTTATAGTCAAGGTCAGTTACAACTTTCCAAAAACAAATTCTCACCTAACTCTTTGATAAAGATACTAAAAGCACAAAATATTATATATATATATATATATATATATATATATTTTATAGATTCATACTCTTCTTTAGGCTCTACTTTGGTCTCAGTATGCAAAAATACCCATCTCTGAAATGCATACCCCGGATCGTTAACTTATTAGAAAACCTTAAGTTCTTTGCATACTCTTATTTTTAAGTACTGTTTTACGTGAGTGTACCCATCTTCAAAATCTTTACCCCCAGTTACTAGGCACTTTCAAAACAGCAGAGTAGATTGAATCTTTTTTTTTTCATGGATATTCTAAGATGAGTTTATATGGTACGATTGACTACCCTTGACTATAAATCTGAAATTTTTTTTAAAGCATACATGATGATTACCGCATTGAATAATACAATCCTACTTACCATAAAACCAACTAACTTTAGATTCAAAATCTCAACAAAAAGGACAAATGAAAATTCTATAATGGACTGCAAAGCACATGCACACACCTTCAAACAAACCAGCTAAACATAAAATGTATAAAGAAAAACCGAACAGAACAGCACAACACTAAACATAAACTAAAAACATAAGTCATTATGTAGCACCACAAAAAGTTAAAACACAAACAGACAAAAAACCAAATAATACCAAAAAGTTTTTGTTTTTTGTTTCTCTCCTAACAGCCCAACTCAATGCACACACTCACTCCCCAAAACTTAAAATTAACATCATCTTCGATGCAAAATAGAAATAACCAAGAGGTCTGCAAATGAATACCTGGGAGGCGAGAGCACCTTCGCCTCTTAATGCGAGTGAACTGAAACCACATCATCATTATCAATAGGTTTTCTTCTGGAGGTTACTGTTGCCTCAGATTGGTCTCCTTCATCCTCAAAATCTGAAAGTGGGATGGATGGGATGGTGGGTGATATGGAAACCCCAAGAAATCTGAGTTCTTGAAACCCCCAATCCTATTGATCAAATCCCTAATTTTCTATTCTATTAAACATGTTAGATCAAACCCCAAATCATGTGTTTGAGACCCAATCCCAAAGATAAAATAGAAATTAATTCACATTCAACCTACTTACTTGATTAAGCAAACCAATTTCTTGAAGTAGCAAAGAAGACAATCACACCTCTCTTGAAGAACAAGTCTGAAATTTTATTCATCAATCATAACTCTCTTTTACAAGGATAAAGATGGTTTAAATACCCTTGTCCACATCCCAACCCTAATATGAAAGGGTTTGCAAGCCCATTTAATGTAATCTGATCCTAATCTAATAAGGAATAGGCTTAACACTTAAATAATATATAAAATAAATAAACTAAACCGTGTGACTTTTAATAAAGGCACATGATATTTTTAATAAATATCCAGCCCCTTAACATGTTCTTGGGTTTAATTAAAGATAGAAAATCAGAAGTATAATTTATTACAAAACACTCCCCAAAAAGATGTATTGGGCTTGTCTTCCAGATTGGCTAAGTACTAGCCCCTTCATATGCCTCCTCTAGTAAAGTTACAAGCTTGGGTATGCCTTGGTGTTCCTTCATGGATGTTTCAACCTCCCCAAGTATTTGACTTATAATTTAGCCTTGAACAAAAGTTTTCATTACTTGTTTAAGCCTTGAAGCTTGCTGTCTTGTAATTAGACCACTAAGCATATGTAACTTGTCTTGTTGTGTATTGTGGCATTGAACCTCCTTGCGAAGGCTAGTTGTATCATTCCCTCCCTCCTCAAAAGGATTTGTCCTCGAATCAGCCTTTACATTATCAAATGGAGAGAGATCAACAACATTAAAAGTAGCAGACACTTGATACTCACCGAGCAAATCAATCCTATAGGTATTGTCATTAATGCTTTCAAGCACTTGGAATGGTTCATCACCTCTAGGATCCAACTTGGAATTTCGCTGCTTAGGAAATCTCTTCTTCTTAAAATGCACCCAAATCCAATCTCCAGGCTCAAATCGCATCAACTTTCACCCTTGATTAGCCCTATGCACATTTGCTTCATTCTGCTTCTCTATTTGCTGTCTTGCCATCTTATGAATGGTCTTCATCAATTCGGCCTTATGTTATCCATCCCTCCTAGATAGCTCATGTAATGGCAAATGACACAAATCCAAAGGCGTCAAAGGGTTAAATCCATAAAATATCTCAAATGATGAATAACCAGTGGTAGAATAAATGCTCCTATTATATGCAAATTCAACTAATAGCAAACATTCTTCCCAAGTTTTAAGATTTTTTCCTACTACAGCACACAAAAGAGACCCTAAAGTTCTATTAACCACTTCAATTTGTCCATCTATTTGAGGATGACAAGTAGTAGAAAACAAAAGCTTAGTTCTTAACTTTCCCTATTTAATATGCCAAAACTGACTCAAACACTTTACATCACGGTCTGAAACAATTGTTTTAGGAACACCATACACACGCACAACATCCCTAAAGAACAAGTCAGCAATATTTGTAGCATCATCAGTTTTATGACATACAATAAAGTGTTCCATTTTACTAAACCTATCAACGACCACAAATATACTATTCCTACCCTTTTTCGTCCTAGGCATTCCCAATACAAAGTCCATAGATATGTCTGTTCAAGGATGCTTAGGCACAGGTAAAGGTGTATATAAACCATATAGATGGGTCTTAGACTTAGCGCGTCTACATGCAACACACCTAGAACAGATTTTGTCAACATCTTTTCTTATATTATGCCAATAAAAATGTTCACAAACTATGTCACATGTCTTTTACACCCCAAAGTGAACCATTAATCCCCCGCAATATGATTCACGCACAAGTATTTCACGTATAGAACAAATAGGCACACAAAGCTTATTCTCCCTAAACAAGTATCCATCATGCCTATAAAACTTTTAAAATACAGCATGCTCACATGCACCATAAACATTCCCAAAATCAGAATCTGATGCATACAAATCTCTAATAAACTCAAATCCAAGCATTTTGGAACTTAAAGTATTGATTAGAGTGTACCTTCTTGATAGTATATCAGCTACTACATTTTCCTTACCGTGCTTGTACTTGATCACATATAAAAAAGTTTTAATGAACTCTAGCCACTTTGCATGTCTCTTGTTCAACTTATATTGGCCCTTCAAATGCTTGAGTGATTCATGGTCAGAATGAACCGAAAAACTCTCTTGGCCATAGATAGTGTTATCAAGTTTGCAAGGCTCTTACAAAGGCATATAGCGCCTTGTCATAAGTGGAATAGTTCAGTTGTGGTCCATGAAGCTTTTCACTGCAGAAGACAATAGGACATTTACCCTGCATCAAAACAGCCCTAATACCTAACCCGAAGGCATCACATTCAGTCTCAAAAGCTTCATTAAAGCTAGGCAAACTCAAAACAGGCGCATAACACAACTTATCTTTCAAAGTATTAAAAGCAAGTTCTTAGACCTCATTCCACTTAAAACCAACTTCCTTTTTAATTACTTCAGTCAATGGCGCATCAATTGTACTAAAATCTTTCATAAATCGCCTACAAAAGCTAGCTAGACCATGAAAACTATACACATCACCAACACATTTAGGAGTAGGCCAATCTTTAATAGCCTTAACCTTCTCCTCATCAACATGTACACCATGGGCAGAAATAACAAAGCTAAGAAAAATAACTTTATTTGTACAAAAAGAACACTTTTTAGGTTTAGTATACAACTTTTCACTCTTAAGTGCCTTTAGTACAGATTTAAGATGTAAAACATGCTCATCTAGGCTATTACTATAAATCAAAATCTCATCAAAGTATACCACCACAAACTTGTCAATAAAATCACGCAAAACATAGTTCATTAATCTTATGAAAGTAGTAGTTGCATTTGTTAAACCAAAAGGCATGATCATCCACTCATACAAACCATATTTAGTTTTAAAGGCTGTTTTTGACTTATCTCCTACTTTCATCCTAATCTGATAATATCCACTCATGAGATCAATTTTAGTAAAGAAATAAGTACCATGTAACTTATCAAGCATAGCATCTAACCTAGGAATGGGGTAACGATACTTTACCGTTATCTTGTTCACTACCTTATAGTCTACACATATACGCCATGTGCCATCTTTCTTTGGCACTAACAACACAGGGACAGTGCATAGGCTTAAGCTTTCCCTCACATGCCCTCTCTCTAAAAGCTCCTCCACTTGCCTTTGAAGCTCTTTTGTTTTCTCAGGATTACTTCTATAAACTGGACAGTTAGGAATTTGAGCTCCAGGCATAAAGTCTATTTGATGCTCAATGCCCCTCAAAGGTAGAAGTCCCTTGGGCATCTCATTTAGAAAGACATCTGAGTATTCTTGCAAAACAGATTTAATAACACTAGGCACAGAAGAGTCAAGGTTAGCTTCATTATAAAGAATTTCTCTATAGTTAAGCAAAATTAAAGATTTATATGTGTATAACACATGTCTGAACTCTTTTGATTTTGCAAAGAAAGTACTCTTTTTTCTTTCACTCTTCCTTTCACTCAGCTCTCCTTTTTCTATTGCACTTCCCTCTATCTTTTTCTCACTAGTGCAATCTCTCTTAATTGGGCCTTTATTATTAGTTTCTTGAATGGCTTCTTTTCCTTTTTTCTTTCTCAAACTCTCAGCCTCTCTTTGTTTTTGTTCTTCCATAACTTTTGCAAGCCTCAATTGATCCTTATAAGCCTCTTTTGGTGTTAGAGGTGCCAAAATAAAAGTCTGTTCTCCTATCTTGAGTGAGTACCTATTCTTATACCCATCATGGATCACACGTCTATTATATTGTTAAGGCCTCCCCAACAATATGTAACCCCCTGCATTGGTACTACATTATACAAAACCTCATCTACATACGTCCCAATGGAGAATGTAACCTTTACTCGCTTGTGCACCCTCACTTCTCCACATTCATTGAGCCATTGTAGTTTGTATGGACTAGAATATTTAATGATGGGCAACTCCAACTTCTCCATCAAAATTATACTAGTTACATTGGTATAACTCCCTCTATCTATTATCATACTATACATCTTACCATTTATCAAACAATGGGTATGGAATATGTTTTCTCTTTGCTCATCCACCTCAATCTTCTCTTGAACATTAAGAGCACGCCTAACCACTAAGACTTCAGCCTGGACAGGTTATTCCACCTCCACATCACTACAATCCTCTAATTCAGGCATTTCTTCATCTTCACTCTCTTGGGACTCAATTTTTCCATCATCCCATAAAAGCATAATCTTTCTATTTGGGCATTGTGACGCAATATGACCAGACCCTAAACATTTAAAATACTTGATGTCCCTATGCTTAATAGATGCATTAATAATATTAGAGTGAGAATTGGTAGCTTTAAAGTTGTTCTCTTATCTTTGGACTTGTCCTAGTAGTCATTGGACTTGTCTTTGCCCTTCTCTTCCTTCTTAAGCCATTTGAAATCTTATGAACTAGAAGAACCCGAATTGAATACTTTGCTAGAGCTCTTGTTCTTTAACTGCCTTTCAATCTTCATGGCCATATTGACCATCTCTTCAATCTCTATATAATGATGCAACTCCACCACGTTGGCTATCTTCTTATTCAAACCAGTAAGAAATCGAGCCATGGTGGTCTCCCTATTCTCCTTAATATTAGCCCTGATCATGGTTATTTCCATCTCCTTGTAGTAGTCTTTCACGCTTTTGCTGCCTTGTCTCAAAGACTGGAGTCTTTGATGCAACTCCTTATAATAATAGCTAGGCACAAAGCGTTTCTTCATTATGGCTTTCATGTCTTCCTATGTCTCAACAGGCCTTTCTCTAGCTCTTCTTCTACTCAATAGTAGTTGATTCCTCCAAATAACAGTATAGCCTGAGAATTCTACTGCTGCCAATTTCACCTTCTTTTTTTTTGGAGTAGTTTCAACTTTCCGCTCCTACTCTAGGTAGGCATCTGCATCATTTCTCCCTTAAAAGGAAGACATCTTCATCTTGATGCTATCAATATTCTTGTCCACTCTTTTTACCTATTCTTTTTCTCTTCTTCTCTCATATCTTCCTCTATTTCTACCTCTAAACCTGTCTCTACCATTTCGTCCACCTCTACCTTAGTTTCTGCCCCTACACCACTCCTCCTTCTCCTCTTCATCAAAATCATCATACTCTTCATAATTATAAGCATTTCGGTCCGAAGTAGTAGCATATCTTCTATTTTTTGAATCTCCTCTACTAGAAAATCTTGATTCCTCTTTCAATTTCACAAACATATCCTCCATATCATCAAACCTCATGTTAAGCTTCTCAAATTGACGATATATAGCTTAGAAAGTGAAGAACAAATTTGTTGGATTCTCTTGATCCTCATTTTTACTATTTTTGCTATCATTAGACATGATGTTAAAAATCTGCAAGAAAATATTAGAAAGCACCTTACTAACACTATCTCACGTGTTTTTCTCAAATCAGATTGTACACTTGTGTTTTCACATAAAATTAATGGCTTTTCACTATATAGGCTCATCCTCTTGCCTTTTACCTCTTAAGTGAAGTCTTCAAAGTTAGTCTTTAGAAACCAATTCAACAATACCAAGCAAACAACAAGTAACATAAATTAATTGGAAAGAACAAGTAAAACCTAACAAGAAATGAAATAAAGAACAATTCTAGAAGTAAGATAATGCACGGACAGAAATAAAAATAGTATGCTAATATACGGATGAAAAAAATATGTATGCAATGATTTCTTTGTTTGTAATTGAACAATATGAATGCAAAGACTGTCCAATTTAGTGTAATGAAAGCAAAGAAAGGCTCATAACAAGAAAGACAAATAACTATGACGTAAATCACACAAACCCGAAACCTAAAAGAATATATTTTAAATCTGTCCAAAATAAGCAATAATGGTTCTTGATAGATCAGATTCTATTCTTGAAGAATCTGGAATGAAAAGATCGAATCTTGAATGAAAAGATCAAATCTTGATGGAAAAAGATCAATCTTAATGTTAAAGATGGCAATCTTGATGAATCTACCGTTCACATTTCTTTTCTTTTCTTTTTTAAAGATGGTAATCTTGAAGAATCTACTGTTTATGTCATTCTACTGTTCACATTTTTTTCTTTTTTTTTAAAGAAACAAACAAGAAAAGCAATAATGATACATATGAGTTCAATATAATTAAGCCAAAGCTCTGATACTAAGATAATAGAAAACCCCAAGAAATTTGAGTTATTGAAACCCCCTAATCCTATTGGTCAAATTCCCAGCTTTCTATTCAATTAAACATGCTAGATCAAACCTCAAATCATGTGTTTGAGATCCAATCCCAAAGATAAAATAGAAATTAATTCATGTTTAAGCTACTTACTTGATTAAGCAAACCAATTTCTTGAAGTAACAAAGAAGACAATCACACCTCTTTTGAAGAACAAGTCTAAAATTTTATTCATCCATAATAATTCCTCTTTATAAGAATAAAGAATGTTTAAATACCCTTGTCCACTTCCAATAAGGAATGGGCTTAACACACTTAAATGATATCTAAATAAATAAACTAAGTTATGTGACTTTTAATAAATGCACATTTTTTTTTAATAAATATCTAACCCTTAACATGTTCTTAGGCTTATTAAAGATAGAAAATCACAAGTCCAATTTATTACAAAACACTCCTCAAAGAGATGTATTGGGCTTGTCTTAATCAAATTGATTGGCTAAGTACTAGCCCCTTTATATGCCTCCTCTAGTAAAGTTACAAGCTTGGGCATACCTTGGTGTTCCTCCATGGATGTTTCAGCCTCATAAAGTATTTGACTTGTGATTTGGCCTTGAACAAAAGATTGCATTGCTTGTTTAAGCCTTGAAGCTTGCTGCCTTGTAATTGGACCACTAGGTATGTGTAACTTATCTTATTGTGTATTGTGGCATTGAACCTCCTTGTCAAGGCTGGTTGTATCACACAGTAACTTTTATAGTGGTTCGATAACCAGCCTACATCCACTCTTCTCGATTCAGTCACTTGAATTCGAGGTATCACTAAATTCTTGTTTAGCTATGGGACAAGAGAACCCAATTACAATCTTCTTCTTAACGGTGAAGGGCAATCATAAGAAAATTACCTCATTTATACGAGAGAAGTTATCCCAAGTACAAACTTCTTATCGGGTGAAGTTAAACCCAATAAATTGTAATAAATGCAAAATAAAAATTAAAAAAGGTTCTCTCACATAACAAATTTGTAATACCAATCGGACTTTCTCTCTCAAGAATAAATTTTTTCGATAATGATCATAGACTGAAAGTTGAGTATATTCCTTTGTCGCTCGATATTCTTCTCAAATTAATTGCTCATTATCATTCTATAAATTCAAATTCATTTGTAGTTATATCTTCATTGATTTGCTTTCAACGGCTCTCTGCATCTGCATTCAATTTGCACATTTAATGTGAAAAACTAGCCGTTACAGTTCTGGAATTACTAAAGGTGTCAATGCCTTCTTTCAGGGTTTTGATACATTCATCTTCAAAGTTTGAAGGTATCGATATGTTTAAGTTTCCTTTCAAGAGTGTCGATTTATTTTCATGTAAACGAGAGAGAGTTCGTCACAAACATGTTGATATGTTTGCAAGGGTATCGATATATTTAAGTTTTCTTTCAAGGTTATTGATACGTTGATGCTGGGGCATCGATATTCGAGCATTTTATCTTCACTATATCCAAATGTGTCGATACACTTTAGTAAGGTATCGATACATTTAAGGTTAGCCTATAAATTCTCACTTGAAATTTCGTATTTCTTTCTAACAAAAATCAAGTGAGAAATATATGTCCAATATCATTAAATGTCAATATAATTTCACTATAATTTCATCATTTAATTATTAAAATCATACTTAGTCAAATTATTCATTTCTCATACATTTTTGGCATAATCATTTTATTTAATATATATATGTTTGACATCATCAAAAACACTTTAAGATTATCAAAAGATTCTAAAGAAAAGAAGAAACTAAATATATTAAATGTTTGAATGTAAAAGAGACTGTTTAGATGTAAAAACTTGTTTTTGAACTAGTTATTCTTAAATGAGTTATCTAATAATTGTATTCTTTGATAATATCAAAGTTATTACATAGGCAAAAAAAATATAGAGCATACTAAAAGTCTAAACATATAAATATTACATTTTAAAAGAATTTGTTAAAATTAGCTAGATAATTGTATAGAAAATATTTTCAGTAGCTAACGTAGATGACTCATTGATTAAAGTGATAACACTGAAGTAGTTAAACCATTATATTGACAAGATGGGTATGAGATATAATAGCAAATAGTTTTAGTGTAAGTGAGAGATTATTAGTTGTTCCTAAAAATCATTCGTGTTGTTAATTTTAGATAATATAATATTATATTATCTTTTCATTAATAAATATAAAAATTATTTTTATTCATATATTTATGTTGCTTCCTTTATTGCTTTATACAATAAAACAAAGTATCTATGTGAATTATCCAGATAATTCATTTAAGAGTTAAATGAAATTATCAAAGTCGTTCTCTATGTATGTTGTATTAACTAGGCAACATCACAAAGTATGCATATTAAATGTAGACAATGAATATCATAAGATGATAATAGTATACATGACAATTAGAGTTATCTGACAAGGGTATTAGAATGGATTAATAGTTAGAGAAATATTTTTTAAACGTGACCTAAGAATGATAAATCAGATGATAAATATGCAACCAATGATTTATCATATTAGTATACAATATAATCCTTTGACCTAAGACATCATAATCAGATCTTATATGGATATGTATGTTTATATGATGTATAAATATGGGACTAGTCACATCTTGTATGATAAAGTTTAATTAGTTATGCATTATTCATATAGGTATATGAGTAATGGTCAAAATGGGATCTATTTCTCACATCATGGCCTGTGAGACACACATATGATAATTATCACAAACCTTGATATATATTTTATAATCCCAGAATGCATACTAAGAGCCTATAAGGCATCTAAGGTACTTGGTAAAACAATTTAAATACACTCCCAAAATTATAAAACCAACCATTCCAAATCCACTTCTTCTACTTCAAATCATTATCCAACATACATTTAAAATCAATTCACAAAATCTATTGTCCAAACCAATCCTAAAATCATATCAATCCAAAATGCTTATCTCAATTTACCAACCAACATATGAATTATTTCGATCAAACCAAAACCATTTAAATTCAATATAACTTATATTTCAAAAAAAATTCAAATGTAATAATTCATTATCATCATATTTTCAAACCAACATTTCTCATTCAAATTCCAAAACCATTTGTAAAGTTTGTTAATTACTTTTAAGAACATAGACCATTAATAATACAAGTTTTAAAAATACAAACAATTCGAAATTTATATCAATCTATTTCTAAATTATAATAAAAGGTATATATCAGAATTTAAATATATAGCTACAATTAAAGGATTTTCCAATGAACCTCTACTCCTACAGTGACTTGAGATGAGGGATTATACCTAAAGGAATACAAATCTGCTATAGCTCTATCACCTCTAACTTTCTACACATTCATTATGTTCTAAAACTAAAAAGTGAGGGGGATGAGTATACAACTATATACTCCATGAGTGAACTAATAAGTTAAACAACTAACTATAAATAATTAAAATTAATAATTTATCTTGAAAAGGGTTTAAAATGATTTATTTATGAAAAGTTTATAAAACATTTTATTTATTTGAAAATCATGGCCTGTTTACTTCGAAGTCAATGGGCTGGCCTTTTTTCTTAACAATACTCTAGCTAGAAATAAATCCTAACCGTTAGCGAATTTTTCACATGCATATAAAATTGATGATAAAACTGATGATGATGTCATATAAAATATTTAGTATAATGAATGATAAAAATTAGATCATTTTTTAAAAACTTTTATCTACCACTAACAGTAGCCTCAAGTAGTCAAGGGATATACCTTGTGATTGACCACGATATTTTCACCTAGTAGGTCACTCCATTATAAATAGAATCATCACCCCTTCTTATAATAGTCCTACTGGTTCACCACTAACTCGAATGGCCTCTCTTAGGTTCATTTCAGACTTCTAACACCCTATAACTATAGATGGTCCCATCAACCATATAATCATATTATAAATCATCAAATCTAGTAATATCAAACCATCTATGTGCATCACCAAAACAAATGATCAAGGTAAAATTATTAGTATAACACATTGATTTGCATAAAAATATAAAGTTAAATATAAATCATTTTCATAAATTCATAATTGGCCTCTCGAACTTGTATAAACAACAATAATCCACAAGCCATTTTATTTAATCATAAAATGAAAATAAACATGCTTTTGTATTTTCTAAAACATTGAAAATATTTAAAATTTTCAAACATTTAAAGAGATAAAAAATAATTTTAAAATATTCACTCATTGCTCTATTCATTTAATAACAATATTCATATTAATCCTAAATTCTAAATAATAATAATTTAATCTTATATGCATGATTATGGATTCGAGTCTGGGTTTCTTTAGTCAACACTTAATCATTGAGCTATAATTTATTTTTCTATCATTTAACCAATTTTCAACAATAAAATTCCATGGCTAATTCATAATTCAATAATTATTGATAGTTCAAACTTAATTCAACTCTTTAGCTTACTATCTCATCTTATCTCTAGAAACCAACTTAATAATTTTCGATAATTATATACCATATTTACTCATTCTACATCCTAATTAATATAATTCAAATTAATTTATAAAAACTCTAATTGTACAGTAATCCACTTACTGTTTAATATGATTTTCATCAACCAAATTCTAATTTCTTATAATTTAATTTTAAATGTATCTATTCTACAACCTAAATAACACAATTTAAGTTAATTTGTTGGAATTTGACCAAAAATTTTCAAATAAATAGTAAACCCTAAAATTATCAATTCATTTAATTATGAAATTAATATTCAAAATAGATAAAAATCCTTATCAATGGGTTCTTGGAAACCTTAGAAAGCTTTAATTTCTCCTAATTTCAATAAATCCTAAATTGCGAATAAAACTCTAATTTTTCTTAGGTTGATTTTTTTGGCTAAATCAACAAAATAAAGCTTGCATGAGGTAGAGGAAGTCAACTTGTGGTAATTTTTAGCGAAAAATTGGAGTTTAAATGGTAGAAAATGAAGAAATATGGTAAGAGAAAAATTTTATTTAGGCTAAGAGAGGGAGAGACGGAGGAGAAGAGAGCTAGGGAAGAAAATTTTATTTACCAAAGTGCCTTAGATGATTAAAAGAAGAAAATTCTAAAAGGAGCAAAATTGTAACTTCACGGGTATAGAAGAAAAATCGATGTTGTTTTGGGATTTAGGTGGATAGATTGATGCTGGTCTGGATTGTTTGATGCCGGTGTAAAGGCCCTCTTTTGGATCGATTTTCCCCTGGTCTCTTAGGTTTTAAGTTTTTTTGTCAACCAGCCTTTGCACACCTATATTCTGTTGCTATTTTCTTCTCTCGTTCGAAGTTCTTTTTATTCTCATTTCTTCCTATTCGACCGATTCTTTATCCTCTTTAAGTAGCAAAAATCTATCAACCAATTTCTAGTCTCAATTAACAAGAATTTCACGATGAATATTGAGTACTCATCAAAGTCTAAAATGAAAACCCCATTCTTAATTATTTTTCATCCAATTCTTTTCAAATTATCTACTAAGTATCACGCCGCGATCCTAGGACATCAGGCTCGTGACAATCACCGTAAACCTATGAAATGCATTATATTAATTATAATATATTCCAAGACATACAAAGCATTAATATTTGGTTTGAAATCTATTTTTCAAAACACATGCAGAATATAATAGAATTTTACATACATTCAAATCATGTGTATCTTCATACATCTCATTACATTAAACATTTATTTCAAAACAAATTACCACAAGAAACTCTGGGTTGAGAAAATATACAAAACCAAATCTATTTATTACAATAATTTTGCTCAATGTACCATACGACTAAAAATATGAGTCGAATACTTGAAATCTTGCTGAAATTTTGATCAGCTATTCTATGACCGCACATGATTGCATTATCCTGAAATAGGGAAATAAGGGGGAAGTATTTAGTAAAATACTTAATGAGTGAATAGGAAGCAAATAAACATATGAGGAGTTCTTATTTGAAAGCACTTATAGAAATATCATGTGGCATATAAATTACCATTCCCCTTTCGAGAATGAATTCTTTAAGGATAAATTCATAAAAAAAAATACATAATCTACTCTATGGCCTATTGGGTTTCCCTCTATGGGATAACCCTCACCTTATAGAGTTATGCTATTATCTGTGGTAATCCACTATGTGGTCTATTAGATTTTCCTCCATAGGACAATTGTCACCTCATAAAGTTTTTCTAGTATCTAAAATAATCCGCTCTATGGTTTATTGGGTTTCCCTCCATGAAATAACCCTCACCTCATAGAGCTATTCTGTTACAATCCATTTTTTGATCTATTGAACTTCCTTCTATGGGACAGTCTCATATCAAAGAGCTTGTGAAACCCGTCCCTTAGTATTATGGGCATAATAGTAAATCCCTCAAGAGTGTTCGTGCATGTCTTCATGGTTAGATTGTGCACGAGAGGGTATAGAACA
>JAVXUL010099793.1:0-20233 GCA_035590515.1 Trichilia minutiflora | reverse complement strand
GTGCAAAGTGAAGAGAGTTCATCCTTTTGAGCTTAATCTTCATCACCAAAAGAAAGCACACAAAGAGAGCATTAAAAACCCTAAGGTTAGGTCACTTGATTCCATTTGTTTTTCATGGAATTTAGCCTAGGGTTTGGGCATGAAAAACTTACATTTATGAATGTTTTAGGCCATAGAACCTTCAGGATCTAGACGTCATGGTCATCTCAGGGGGTCCTACCCTAGCAGGATTATCAAACAATTCTCGCAGGAATTATGCACGCTACTCACTTCCTAGCCACTCCACAGACGTGTATATAATGAACGTACGGGCGAACAAAAGACCAAGGATCGTCGCCATCCCATTATGTTCACTGATGAAGATGAAGTAGGAGTCTACTGTCCTCACGATGATGCCTTGGTAGTGGCGATGGGGATCGCCTCTAAACAGGTCAGTAGAATCCTAGTTAATATAGATAGTTCAGCAGACATAATTTTCAAAAACATGCTGGACTTCTTGGGTATTGAAGACTTGGAATTGATCTCATCTAATTCTACTTTATATAAATTCAGAGATTCCTGCATCACTCCTTAAGGTCAGTTCAGTTGCCAGTCACGATGGGGAAAAGGCCTTATCAAAAGACTGTCATGGTGTGTTTCCAAGTGGTTGACTTAAAAATCGCCTACTGCGCCAACCTGGGAAGGCCCTTCCTCAAGAACTCTAAAGCTGTGGAAAGCATCTATTACTTGAAGTTAAAGTTCAGAGTTGGGGAAGGGATTGACATCATAAGGAGTAATCAAAGGGAAGCGAGGTCGTGTTTTACCACCTCTTCAAAACGAGCTCACTGCATCCATAAGAGGCCATTGGAAGGTTCCCCTGAACAAACCACAGATCTTACCTCTAGAACCAGTGAAGGGACGGGATCAGGGGTATAACCCGAAGCCTCTACCAGTGATTAGGTCAAGGAGAATGAGGAATCGCCCATTCTTAGACTGGAACTAGAAGAGGTCCTGACAGATATACTACTGGATGAATGACACCCTGAGAGGATCGTTAGAATCAGTACCCAGCTAAACCCTGAGCAAAGGCAAAAACATGATAGAGACCCTGAGGTAGAATGCAGATGTGTTTGCCTGGAGCCATGCAGACCTGCCAGGTATTAACAAAGGGGTTATAACTCACCAGTTAATAGTTGGCTCTTCACACAAGCTAGTTCGACAGAAGAGAAGGGTCTTCAATACTGAAAGGCAAAAAGCCATCAGGGAAGAGGTAGACAAGCTGCTCAAGGCAGATTTCATTAGGGAAGCCATATATCCAAATTGGTTGATGAACATTGTCTTGGTCAAAAAAGCCAATGGAAGCTGGAGGATGTGTATTGACTTTATCGACCTGAATAAGGTATGCCTAAAGGACAGTTTTCTCCTATCCTGAATTGATCAGCTAGTTGATTTCACTGCAGGGCATGAATTGTTGAGCTTCATGAATGCCTTCTCAGGGTACAACCAAGTATCACTGCATCCCCCAGATCAAGAGAAGACGACCTTCATCATTGATCAAGGATTGTACTACTACAAGGTCATACCTTTCATTTTGAAGAACGCTGGGGCTAGTTTTTAAAGATTGGTGAATAAAATCTTCAAGCCGTTGATAGGACAATCCATAGAAGTTTATGTGGATGATATGATTTCAAAGTTCACCAAAGTCGCAGACCACCCTTTTCACCTGGATCAAGATTTCTCCCTTCTCAGGGAATTTCAATTGAAGCTAAACCCTGAGAAGTGTGCCTTCGGGGTCAGGTCAGGGAAGTTTCTAGGCTTCATGGTCAGTGAAAGAGGTATCAAAAACAACCCCTAAAAGATACGGGCTATCATGAACTTAAAGAACCCTAATACGTTGAAAAAGCTACAGAGTTTAACGGGAAGGTTGGCGGCCTTGAGTCGTTTCATTTCCCAGTTCACTGACAAGTGTCATCCTTTTTTCAGAGTTGTAAGAAAGGGCAAAGGCATGACATGGGATGAGAAATATGAAGAATCATTCAAGCAACTCAAGAACTATTTGGCCTCCGCCTCGCAGTTAGTCAGCCCTTCACCAAAGGAGACACTTTATGTCTACCTTGCTGTCAGTGAAAATGCAATCAGCTCGGTTCTAGTGAAGGAAGATTCTCAAAGAATTCAAAGGCTTATATACTACACCAGCAAAGCCCTGATAGATGCGGAAAAGTGGTACTCGATGGCAGAAAAGTTATCTCTAGCACTTATTGTAGTAGTCAGGAAATTGCAACCCTATTTCCAGTCTCATCCAATAGTGGTGCTAACCAGTCAGTCGTTCTATCAAATTCTTCATCGACCTAACCTATCAAAAAGGCTGGTTAAATGGGCAGTAAAGCTCAACGAGTTTGACATCGATATCTAACTTCACAAGGCTATCAAGGGGTAAGCCCTCGTAGATTTTGTAACTGAACAGACTACGATTGAGACACTGGCCATCTCCCAACCCTTTAGTCAACCTGAGGAGATGGATGTTGATCATTTTGACCCCGAGAAGTCCCGTACTTAGAATCTATAGATCAATGGATTAGCCAGCCAAAGTGGGGGAGGAGCAGGCATCATACTGATCAGTCCCGAGAAAGAGGAGGTTACGTATGATTTAAGATTTCTTTTTCTTGTAATTAACAATAAGGCAAAGTATAAGGCTTTGTTGATAGGATTAAGAAAAGCATAAGAAATTGGGGTTCGTACACTCACCACCAATAATGATTCACAACTTTTGGTGAATCACTTGAATAGAGCGTATCAAGCTCGGATGAAAAGCATAAAGGCTTATCTTTTAGAGGCACGATGATTGATTAATAAGTTTGAAAAGGTGGAGATACAAAAAATTCCTTGATCTGAGAACCTCTTGGTTGATGCCTTGTTGAAGCTTGCCTCATCCCTCGCAGAGAGCATTCCCATGGTAATCCCTGTAGAAATCCTAGGACGAAGGAGCACCTCTCTACTGGGAGCAGCAGTGTCTTATCAGCTCAAGAGGAATTCGTTACATGGATGGACCTAATCCTGAAGCACATCAATGAAGGCATTCTGCCAACTAATAGGAGCGAACCCATCAGGGTTCAAAGAAAGGCTGTCAGGCTTATTACAATAGAAGGCACCCTATATAAAAGGGGAGGCAGCACCCCTTATTTAAGGTGCCTAGACTCGCAAGAAGGAGAAAAACTATTGGATAAAATGTACTAGGGGATTTTCGGGAACCACAGTGGTAGTAGGAACCTGGTACACCAAGTGCTCAAGTAAGGATATTATTGGTCAACCATGAATAAAGATACCCACACACTCGTGCAGCGATGTCAAACCTGTCAGGTACATACTAACATTTCTCGGTAACCCCTAGAAAACCTGACCACCTTATTGAGTCCTTGGTCATTTGCACAATGGGGTTTGGACCTGATATGTCCCTTCCCAACTACTAGAGCTCAAGCAAAGTATGCTATTGTGGCCATCGACTACTTCACTAAGTAGGTAGAAGTGGAACCTTTGTCCAAAATCACTGAGAAGAACACCATTGCTTTCATCCAAAATAATATCCTCTATCGACATGGCATCCCCAGCATCTTGATTGTAGTAGTGGATTAGAGGAGTTCTGATGCGAATGGAATATTAATCTAAGTCTAGCATCCCTAGCTCATCCAAAGGCCAATGGTTAAGTTGAGGCAGTTAACAAGAACATTAAAAACTGCTCAAAAGGAGGCTGAGTGAAAGAAAGTTGGCCTGGAAAGATGAACTTCCCAAAGTTTTATGGGCCTACCGGACCATTATAAAGGTAGCCATAGGAGAGACCCCCTACTTTTTAGCTTATGGGTTCGAAGCAGTGATCTCAACTGAAATAGACATCCCGACTTTTTATCCTTCCCACTTCAATGAAGAAGGAAATCAGCAAGTCATACGTCTTGGACTTGACTTGCGAGAAGAGGCAAGAGATCGCGCCTTAATCAGGATAGCTGCCTACCAACAAAAAGTATCCCTACAACTGAAAGGTCTGACCCCGCTCCTTCAAAGAAAGTGACCTTGTCCTCAGAAGGATCACCTTCAATTACCGAGTAGCGTCAGAAAGATCTCTGGGCACTAATTAGAAATGACTATATCAAGTAGTCAGAGCAGTCAGGCCAATAACATACAAGCTAGCCCGACCCGATGGCAGTATATTGAGTAAAGCCTGGCATGCGGAGATGCTAAAGAAGTATTACTCCTAAGAGAACTCCTCCTCAGGTTAGTTGATTTGTGAACTCACGACACTTCTTGTATCATTCGATTTTTCTATGAATAAAAATAAAGTGTTTTGAGTATTTCTCTTTAGCATCTTCTTGAGTTTTTTTTCTTAAATCTAAGGTTAAGGTTAGTTGTAAACCCTAAAATCCTTTAACACTTAGTCATTTTCAGAAATACTATCCATCCCAAGTACCGTAAGCCTTTAATCCTAAGTCAGGCATCTTATGCGTCTAAGATTTGGTTTGTGTTAAGGTGTGACAAACCCTAGTCGAGTCAAGTCGTCTAAGGTTAAGGTTGGCTGTAACCCCTAAAATCTCTTAACGCTTAGTCATTTTCAGAAATCCTATCCGTCCCAGGTATCATAAGCTTTCAATTTCGGATCAGGCATCCTATACATCTAAGACCTGGTTCGTGTTAAGGTGTGGTAAACTCTAGTCGGGCCAGGTTCACTAAGATTAAGGTTAGCTGTAAGCCTTAAAATTCCTTAACACTTTGTCATTTTCAAAAATTCTATTCATCCCAGGTATCGTAAGCTCTTAATCCCGAGTCAGTCATCCTATATGTCTAAGACCTGGTTTGCGTTAAGGCGTGGTAAACCCTAGCCGGGTCAGGTCCTCTAAGGTTAAGGTTGACTGTAAGCCTTAAAATCCCTTAACACTTAGTCATTTTTAGAAATACTATCCGTCTTAAGTACTATAAACCCTTAATCCCGGGTCAGACATCCTATACGTCTAAAATCTGGTTCGTGTTAAGGTGTGGTAAACCCTGACCGGGTCAGGTCCTCTAAGGTTAAGATTGGTTGTAAACCCTAAAATCCCTTAACACTTAGTTATTTTTGGAAATCCTATCTGTCCCAGGTGTCGTAAGTCCTAAAGCCCAGATCAGGCATCATATGCGTCTAAGACCTGGTTCGCATTAAAGAGTGGTAAACACTGATCGGGTCAGGTTCTCTAAGGTTAAGGTTGACTGTAAGACTTGAAATCCCTTAACACTTAGTCAGTTTTAAAAATCCTATTTGTCCCAGGTATTGTAAGCCCTTAAGTCTAGATCAGGTATCCTATGCATCTAAGATCTGATTCGTGTTAAGGCGTGGTAAACCGTAGCCAGGCTAGATTCATTAAAATCCTATCTGTTCTAGGTGCCGTAAGCCTTTAAACCCAGATCAGATGTCTTATATGTCTAAGATTTGGTTCGTATTAAGATATAGTAAACCCTGGCCGAGTCAGGTCCTCTAAGGTTAAGGTTGGCTATAAGCCTTCAAATACCTTAACATTTACTAACTTATTGAATCATGATTCGTCCCAGGTACCATAAGTCTTTGGCCGCATCAAGCATCCCTAACGACTAAGACCTGGTTGAGTGAGACATGATAAACCCTAGTCGAATTTAGCTAAGAGTCTTAAAGACCTTTGAAGACCCCCAAACCCAGTCAGATTGTTCCCTAAATTTAGAGTGAAGTTAAATGTAAAGCCCCCTCCAGGAGGATGCCTGACCCTAACGAATTCATGACCATGCTCATAACAAGGTCAGTAAATATATTCCATTGATTCATTTTTCAAGTCCGAAGTCCGGATTTTATTTAAAAGATGAATTAGTTGTGAAAGGAAAAAGGTTTACAAAGGAAATGAATAAAGAAAAAAATGTATCTTTCTATTGATTAAAGAAAAAGATATACAAGTGTTCATCACGAATACAAAAAGATTTACAATGGGGGTAAAAAATTTGTAAGAATCTAAAAAATTTTCTAAGTCTTAAAGTATATACCGAAGAATCCTTCTTTTTCACTTAGATAGTTCCACCACTTGGTTTTTGACTCGGGGTACGACAGGGACATCTTAATATATTTTTTTTTGGGAAGGGGCATTTTCTTCAGATAGCTTCTCCGTGGTTTCTACGTTGATCTCTACCAGAGAGGAAGATACGTCTTCCTAGGGAGGTTGTGTTTTGGTGGCCCTAACTGATGCCTCCGAAAGGATTCCTATTAAGCTGCCAGGCTGATCTTCATTCCTTGGCCATTCTTCGTGGCCAACCAGATCAATTTACTTGTTAAGGATTTCATGAAGCTCATCAGCACCTTGAACTCTAGAAGTTCCTGGGACATCCCGACCCAGCTGGTCAAACAACCACCATAAGTCCCAGCTAAAGTATTCCTGGAGGAAGAGGCGGCTAGTCAGGTCCAACCCCTCGTTTACACCTTCGTCATAATGGGCCTCTAACTAAGTTGGCACCTCTTTCAGTTCCTTCTTTTTTTCCTCCAGAGACGTCTGTGCTTTCTTAAGCTCAGCTTCAAGGGTCCGAAGTTCTTTTGACAAAAAACTTATCTTAACTTCAGAGTCCATGAGTTCCTCTATGGCTAAAGAATAATTATTTGACAGCATATGGTGTTGCTCTTGCAATTTATCGTATTGACCAGTAATGGTCCTCCTGGCCTGAGCAAATTTAGCTTTTTCAGCCTCCAGGGTTTGGACCTGGGACTCAGCAGCCGACAACTTTCCTTGCCAGTTTTTCTCCTCCTCGACGCACTGAGATTTCTTTCAGAGCAACTGGGATTTTTCCCCCTCCAGGGAAGAGATCCGTGTTGACTATTCTTCCCTCTCTTTAGCAGCGCTCTCTTGGGTAGCGGCTATCGACTCCTGAGCTTTTTGTTCCAACTTCTTGACAGTCTTGAAGGCTTGCATCCTGATGGCCAGGGTATTTTTGAAGTCATCAATAAAGAGGTCTAACATATATGTGCCCTACAGCAAAGAAAAGGGAAATAAGGGTTAACATTTCAAGAATGAAAGGAGAATTGTCTAAGTCTTTGCCAAGATCGAGCTTAAGGAGGAAGTAACTTACCCGATGAGATAACATGCTAAGCCAATTAAGGGCTTCTTCTGGGGTCACATCGGCCATATCCCCTCTCCTAGGGGAGAGGACATGGCTAGTGTGACCCCGGAAGAATTTATCAGGAAGAGAAGGTATGTAAAATTCTCCCTTTTTTTCTTTTAGGAGATCCTCTAGAAAAATCCTGTCTATGTTCCTGGTATCTTCCCTGGTAGCCTGGAATGGGTTTTAATCCCAAAATGTGACGGGTCTTCCTGACTTTGATCCTGGCCCCTAATAATCCCTGAGCTTCAACCCTTGCCACCCATAACTTTTCTGGGGTCAGACTGTTGTTGTGGATTCTAACCTATAGGAGTTTGTGTTTTTTGTCCCAAACCATGAGTGGCTGTTATGCCTCCCTCGCAGATCAGGATCCTCCTAGACTGGTGGTCGAATGGGCGAGGCGGGATGTCTACTTTCAATTTCTTCATCGCCTCAGTCATGCCCTCGTCCAGGGGCCTCTTCCCCTTATCCTTCGCCTGAGCTGAGTCATCCCTCGGGAGGTGTTTCCTTGTTTTATCCCTACGCAACTTCTTGAAGGAGATGCTTTTCTCCTTGAGGCGCTCTGTCTTCTTACCCCCCTTCTCAGGAGTCTTCTTCTGATCTCCTTTTGTAGGCCCCTTTCCCTTTGCTCCTAAGGCCTTTGGTTGGGTGTCAACCGGTTTGACGACCCCTAATCCCCCTTTTAAGAGCAGCCCCTTCAAGACATCGATTGCTCTCTATTTTCGATCAGCTACGGTCCCTCCCATTCCTACTACTGCACAAACATAAAGAAGGTTGGTCAGAGAAAAGATAAATCCAAGTCTGAGTTGGGAAGCGATTCTGAATACTTTTACCCGTATTCAAGTGAGCCCTTGCTTTTACTAGCTCGCTCTTGGTCATGGCCTTAGATACCAGTCAAATCTCACCTGGGAGTTCGGGCTTAGGAGATTTCTAATGTCCATTGGGGTCAGGGATTCTATGCTGCTGGCCACGCTAGCTAGAATCCCCGGCTGCTCCCATCCAATATCTATGCAAGGATAGGTCAATGAGAATAGTCCAGAGATAAAAGTTCTTGAGTATAACTTGTTATACTTAGTTCTTGGAAGGAAGTAGGGATGGCGCCCTGAGGGGACTCAACCCAGTCTCCATTGACCACGAACAGCTATCCTTCCAGTCTTTATTACGTGAAAGAGTCCCTTTGATCTTTGACTAGTACCCTGGACGGATTTGCAGATAATACCACCCTGGGTATTAGTTGGTGTTTTTCTTGAGGGCGTAAAAATACAGTACCTCATCCGGGGTAGGGGCAGGAGCTCCAGAGGCAGCCTTCAGCATAAACAGGCCTCCTAAAACCCTCAAGCTATTCAGGGTCAGTTGGTAGGTGGGATTCTGAGGGCCTCAAACATTCTAGCGAAGTATCGTTGAAGGGGAAACCTTACCCCTAGCAGTAGGTGCTCCTTTTTGAAGGCCACTTCTCCTGGCCCTAAGGTACTTGGGATTTTTTCAGCCTTGGGAACCCTGAGCCTTACGTTCCCAAAAATATTGTAAAGCTGATGGTAGGTCTGTATGTCTGTCTCGATAATAGTGGAGGGGAACCAGTCTGCCTCGTTTGATCCCCTAGCCCGTGCTTGCCTCGAGGCATTTCTTTTATTTTCCCCTCTCTCCTGGGTAGGGGTAGCAACGTGGGTGACAAGCAACCCCCCTCGAATCTTTTTTGTTGGCCATTTCCTATGAAAACTCACAAATACCTGCAAAAGCACAAAAACAACCCGAAAGCAAAAAAGACACGAAAAAGAAAAGACAAAAATAAAACCAGAAAGTGAAGAAGAAAGCATCAGAGTGAAGAAAAAAAGCAGGAAAGAGTCAGAAGTGTGAAAATGACAGGTGAAAGAGGGGATATTTATAGTAGAAGAGGGCTAATCTTTGCTGTTGATCTAAACAATCAAGGGAGAGCCACGTGTCTAGGATCATAAATGCCCCCATGGCTTGAGAAAACAGTCATATCCCCAACCATTTGGGTTCTAACACATAGCTAGCCCCCAGTCAAGCGTTTAAATCTTCCCGAAATACGAGGAGTTGCTAGTTCAGTGACAATTGGAGACAAACAAGATGTGACGTTCAATGGGTTACATTTAATGAGGACAGAAGCTGAAGTCAGGGGGAAGACAAGTTATCAATAGGTTAACAGCTCTGTCAAAAGAGGTAGCTCCCAGTAACCACATAACATCCACAACATCCCCAACCACCTCAGGGTTGGCTACCTCACGAGTAACGCCTGTTCACCTGAGCTGGACAATCTCTCTGAGACAGGTCATCTCAGCTATGATTTTCTAGCACAAGCTCTACAAGTCTCCTACCAGAAACTAGGGGACTGGATGTTTGAGGAAAAATGCGAAGTTGACACGTGGATCCTCTATCAGCGGGGTATGTGGCAGGTGGCCTACAACTCAGGAGTCCCATTGTCCCAAGTATCCTTCACCCAAAATATTCCGTCGCCCTAGGAGCTTCGTCGCCTCAGGTTCCAGGAACTTTTTTCCTAGGTTTTTTCCTCTTAGTCATCAATGACGTACCTCAGCCCAAGCACTTAACAGGTGGAGCCTCCAAACACTCTTTGCTCCAGGAACTAGGCCAACTTCTCAAGAGATGCAAACCACTCAGTACAAATTCAACAATTGCTCCAGGTAGGGATTCCTTTCGTATCCAACTTATAAGTAGTCCCTGACCAGCGTACTTGTGGAGACGTGCCCCCTCTATCCAAAAATGGGAATGAGCGCTGATAATAAGCCTGCCATCAAGGTAGCCGTCACATCATAAATGCACTCGTCCCATCCTCTGACTATCTTTAAGTGATGGGATGGTGATAGGCCTGCAACCTTCAAATATATCAGTAGTGATATTTATGAAATATGGCTGCACTCTGTCATATGACAGACGTCCCATCATTCCGATTCTTCGAGTCTAGTCATTATCATGGGGGCACTATATAAAGACAGCATTTTTAACGGAGAGAGAGCATCAGACTCTTTTAAGAAAAAAGGAGATTTGGCAACACCACATTTTCAGGAACCAAAACCACTTCTTTCTCCTTTAATGTGCATTTTGGTAACCTCTACATTTGATTCTTCACATTTGTCATTTCTGATTTCTTTCTTCCTTATTTGTCGGAAATGACATTTTCTTTCTTTATTATTCTCTGACTTAGGTATCGGAGTTTTTCCGTCGGCGTCACTCTGAATGTGTTACCATTTTGTAGGCTTAGGAGGTGAACCTTTGTTGGAAACAGCCATATTTTCAGCTATGCTCCAGTGGAAAAGTCACCGTTCGACAACAGCCTCACCGCCCTCACACCTCACTAGCTGAGTCATTCTACGTTGACCGTGAGGAGGGTCCACGGATAATTCTCGCACCAACATATATATATATATAAAACTTAAAACCTCCCTTACTTAGTCATTACTACAGCGTCCAGTCGCATACAGGGATAGGTATTCACTCCCGCAGAATTCGTGATCGTAGATCATATGATCCTACTTAATTACTAGACGCGTGTGTAGGGACCATCCGTAATAATATCAAGCATAAAAATAAATCGATGTTTTCATCTTAATGCGTCAGTCGAATATTATGATAATTCAAATTCAAGACACTGATTACAATATCCTAAATCTTATTATCATAACCACCTAATCGAATATAGATTTTTGTTGTATACGGACATTATTATTACATATTTTAATTAAATTTACAAAAATAATAAAACGATTCATATAATTTATTATTAGGTCATACCTAAAGAGAGTGTAGAAAAATTATTCATCATTTCCAACATAAGTCTATATACAGCTATTTAATATCATTTCATTAATGTGAATATAATTTGTTTCCCTTGCACAAATTTGATGAAAAAGCTCATATTGCTACCGGCCCACCCAATAGTAACCTCCCTAGTAAACCCACATGGGTAACGACAGCCAATCAAGACGTGACCCATCAATAGCCTGCACCCAATCAGTCTTTTTTTTTTTAATATTTATTTTTTTCACTATTATAATGATTATTATTTGTGTCATTTTTCCGTTTCGTATGAATCGCTGAGAATTTGATCATGGCCACCGGCTCCCTCCAGCTCAAAAGAGTATTATCATCAAACTCAGATCCCAATTTTCAATGTGGGGCCCATGTACAGGTATCTGGTTGGCCGATAGGCCTTGGATTATATGCGACGGGTAGCTTTCCATCTATCCATCTCAGTGTGGGGGTCCACCCATGTTATTTCACTACTACTCTTTTCTCTCGTTTGAGCGTGTGGGGTCCCGGTTCTCTTCCTCTTTAATTACAATGCAAAATGCAAACAAAATCCCTCGTATAACATTTTCGTCTGTTTCTTACACATTAAATTTTGTTATTTATGGGACCAAACAAGACGAAAAAACCATTCTGCATTAATCAACCGCTGTATAAAAATTGATATTTTGATTTTTTTTTCGTATACAATAATGGTATAATAGTTAGCAGATTAGCTAGCTATTGCTTGGCAGGGCTTGGCAGCTTGGAGCCTATTTCAGCCTCATGACCCAGGCTATGAACAGTGGCTCACCACCCTTGGTTACAAAATTCCAACTTACATCACACATTGAATGTAAGGCTAAAAAAAAAAAAAGCTGATTTAAGAATGTTTATCATATATACAAATAGAAATGGGGTTGTTCTTTTGTTCTCGTTCAATGGGATCTATCTTAAATTAGTCAAACTACGTTTTTTTTCCCAGTTTAATATTAAATTTAACAGTGAGAATTCAATTAATGATTTTACATCAAGGAATTCAAAAGTGCAGTAGACTACAATTTGCTTCTTGGTTTCAGCGTTTCTATAGGTTCTTTATGATGTCTCCACTGAATGCCGCATACCCTGTATAGGAGTCCCTACTGTATAAGTGGCACAGATAGAATGAGACCTTAACCAGTTAACCATTTTTGCCCGTGCGCCCTCTATTTTTATTTTTATTTTATAAATTATATTCATCTAAATACGCATCAAAGAATGGAATCAACAGAAAGTGACAGTGCTTGATGCCTCGATAATTACATGTAAGAAAAAGAACCACTGAGGTTCAAGGATTTGTATCTTTTATTTGCAGCTGATAGTGCTTTAACGACTGCATGCATTTGCAATCATACTATTTTGTTCGCAGACTTAATTTCTCATATGGGTTTAAAACTTACATAGAGTGGATCCTGTAGGGAACTTGATGATCGTTACAGCAGAACAACTTCGTAAAATTCAATACTACAAGCGGAGGGAATGTTATTTTTGAGTAGTTAAAGTGGTTTGCTCACAAGGAAAAGCAAACATATATGTATATATATTAGGTAAAAAGTACTTGTTGCTTTGCAAGTTATTATTTTGGAATTTAAGGAACCTTCGTTGCTTTTGTTATCTGCTAACACAACAGAAACCTACCAGTCCATCAGAGCCAATTGGCATAAAAAAGACAGAAAATAGAAAAGCTATTTTTAGATGTATTACGACGACACTACAAACAAAACTAGATTAGTAATCAAGGCATTTCGCTCTTCTGCTTGGCTGTTTTAATTTCAATTAACAAACCACACAAAGCATTATTATGCAATAACCTTTTGAAAATCACATAACACGATGCATCATGACGCAGATATCACTAAGTCTAGAAAAATTCATTCAAATGAATCTTGTATTCATTTGAGTGAACTGGGAGCTAAATTTTTTAGAAAACAAAAAAAATTCATTCGAACGAATTTTTTGATTTATTCAAAAAAAATTTGGACAAAAAGTTTTTCAGGGAATAAAGAAAAATTCAATGGAATGAATTTTTTAATTCATTCAACTGAAGCATATATTATTTTATTAATTTATCTTTATTTAATTTATGTTTTGTATGTTATTGTAGCTACTCAAATTCCTATATTTTCATTATAAATAGAGGGCTTAATCATGTTTATGGATCCTTTGACAAATTTATGAATTATCTCAATTCTCAAATTCTAAAGTTTTGAATTTATAGAGTTTTATCTCCATTTTATCTATTCTTGGTGAATTCCAAAGTCACCAAGACCCAATTGTATGTTGAACTCGCTAAACACATTTCAAATACTGTGTCACATCATTACGCAATAACCTTGTGAACATAACATAAATTAGGTTTCCAATTGAAGTTTAAGTTTTTATGTCAAGTGGCAGTTTAATATAATATAAGAGCAGATTTAATCTTTCGTTTGAATTTTTACAAACTCTAAAAATTAAAAATAATTATGTAATCAATCACATCCTGATATATGGGGAAATTAAGGTATTATCTTCTTTCAAAGAAACTCTAGGCCTATGCATGTCTAAAAGTTAAGTGCATCTCCTTCTCGACCATTAATTTTTTTTCTTTCGTGCGTGATAGTAACTACTAGAACATTTGGTCAGTCCAGGAAACTATCACTCTGTAAAATTAGTGTTCATTGAACATTTAGCTTGTTATACACTTTGAAAGCACAACAAAAGCATTATAATTCTAGACAAAATCTATGTAGATTGAAACCTCCACTCCATGACCATATATATCATATACACTCTGGTTTCGTTATAGAGTAAAAGTTTAAAGTTGTTTAATTTGTAATTACCAACTTAATTGCCTCATAAGCTACACAATCATAGTAATTTTCACTATGATTTTAAGGATGTGCATACGTGAGGTATATTTAAAATGTACCGATTTTAGTTGATATTACATAAATTTAGACTTCCCTTAGGTGAATATATTTGTATTTTGTTATAATATGACAAATAATTTTTAAAAATTCACTATATAAAAAATTGCAATCTCAGATATCAACAAAATGTAGTAGTCCGTGCATTAGAATTTTCATATAATTTCAATTGACAGTATTTTGAGATTGTCGACATCACTAACATTCTATGTATACATGATTTCAAAACTGTTAGTCTTAAAAATTAAAATATTTATTTTGCATTGTACACAATTATTATATATAAAATCTTATTTAATTTAAATTTCTTAATTTTTTAAAAACTTTTGAAAATGTATATATTTTTATTTATATAAAGATAAGAATCATGATCACGTATATTCAGATAAAATTTAGATTAATGCTGAATTTTAATCTTGTCAACGAAATATTCATTGTTACAGGTGTGAAGAGAAAATATAACTTGGTAGCAATGCTCAGGATCACAAACATATATATGTAGGCTGTAAAAAAATAAATGATGGTCTATGTCATTTGTTATATATAATTATATACCTATAAAGCATAGAATACCCTCATCCAATTGCGACAGGATTTCATGTTCGGGAAATAGTCGAGCATCCATATATAATTTGTTTCCACCATTCACGACACGAGTTGATATACAATATAAGGATTCTGTTGAACTTTTTCCCACTTCTGGCCAATGTTTTTTGATAATAATTTCTTGTGCATCCCTGCCTGAAACAGACATTGAAAAGAAATATCGATGGCTAGATTTAAAACTAGTAACAAATACAGAAGGTGACGACATTTGACGTGGCATAGATTAAAGTTCATCATCTGTCCACATTTGCACCGGTCAATTCTACATCAATTATCAATCGTGTAGCTTGCAATACTCAGTCATAGTCAAAAAGATATATTTATACACAAGTTTGGTCATACTCATAAATTATTGATATATAAGAAATAAGATCCTATGTTAAGCTCGTAAGAGGAAAAGGGTGAACATATAGAACAAATCCCATTTTCTACTGACTCATTTCTTATCTCTTTCCAACACTAATATTTAATTGAATCCAAAAAGAGGATTTTATGTTATTCTAATTATGCGAAGGTACAAAATCTTAAAGTACATATTAAACGAAGAGATGCAAAATATTTTACACTATACAATTACACTCATAGATCCCATAAAGATGCTACGTACGTACGTACCTGACTTCTTATATATTTGCTTAATTTTTCATTATATATATGCATCTTCTTCTTCTTGGTAGAACGGAGAAAAGGATATATCCTTAAAAGAGGGATATTAGAACATGAAAACGGGGTAGTATTTTTTAAAAAAAAATCTTTACGAAGATAAAAATAAGTGAATGAAATTCAACAATCCCCAAAATCCCTAACCGAGAAAGAGGAAGTACTCTCCGGCATGTTTCCAGCATGGTGTAGCCCTAAAGTGAGTGAAACATCACCGGCGGTGTTCCCAAACCTTATAAGAGTTGATCCAATGTCAGATGCATTAGCAGCGGCGGTCCCATAATCAGAAGCTGAAATCACACTGCCATGTCGACAACTGTCATCATCCATATGAGTCATCGGAAAAGATGGGGAAATGCGTGGCACCACCTCATGAGTGTTAATAATAGTGGAGGAAGCAAATTGTTTTGCGTGTTTTTCTGAGGAGCATTGTCTATTGATAGCAATTAGTGAAGGGTCGCTTTCGAGGTCATTGATTTGGGATCTTTTGCCTGTTGGTGTAATTACTGTTGCTGTTGCTGTTGTTGTTGTTGAAGGCGTTGGTGTTTGTGCAATCCCACCGGTGTTGTTGTTGCAATTGCTTGGATTTCTTTCTCTCTCACGTGTTCCCTCTTCTTCCTCCTTGTTTTCTTGTTGGTACATCTCTTCAACCATGGGTTTCCACAACCGAACCCTTGCATTTATGAACCAATTTGAAACCTGGAAAATTAAGCAGACATCATTATTAAGTATTTTGCTAAAGAATATTCTTAAAGCACTTGTTAAAGTTTTTATATTTATTATAGTAATTAATGATGAATTCTAATATATTAAAAAATATAATTTCTCAAAAATAAAAACCTTAATAAGTGTGATACTTGTTAACAAAACCCCATTATTAATTAAAAGATTAACAAGTTGCATTCATTTATTTACTACACATACAGATACCCCTCCAAAAAAGAAGAAGTCATGCTACCAAATATATATGCATTTAATTGCTACTGCTCAATATACAACCCATGATTCTTCAATATCAATAGGTCGAGTTAGGTCCGTTAAGTTCTGTAGCTGCCAACAGCTGTACCTGTCTGAAATAACGGGATACCGAGCAGTCACGATTCTTTCCTCTTTGTTAAGGTAAAAGTAAACTATTTAATTTTACTAGTACCATATGTACACCTTCAGTTAAGCTAAAGTAAAAATATATACTTGATAACGCACTTAATTAATTTTACTTTTACCTTTCATATTGAAATAATTTAGTGCATGCAAATGTTTCTATTTTGTTAAAATTTCAATCAACTGTATTATGTAACAAAAATGAAAAAATGTCAATTTTAATGTATTGATTATGCAATTTTGTAAAAAAAAAAAAAAATTACTGATGAAAATTCTAGTAAAAAGTAAATTTTGACACGTGAAAATTTATCTATCATTTTGAAAGTATTGTGCTAAAAATGATTTATCAGGGAAAAAAAAAAACGACACCCCCGTTTACTGTCTAACAATGAGCTGGTTAATAGTTGCATGAATTTGTAGTGCATGCAAACTTTCAATGGTAACAAGTAAAATACACGACACAGTAAAAGCTAGTTAAGCACCAAAGTGAAGAATAACAAAAAGGAAATATCAGGTAATTTTTTTTAGTCGTGCAATCTAACTATATATTGCTATTTCTAAGTCACAATAAATTTGATTCACTGTCTTTATGATTCTTATCGTGTGGTTGTATAGTGTCACACTGTCATTTGATACAAGAGAGAAAGTTAAGGAGGGAAGGGATGTCAAAACAGCAAACTTTCATGTCTAATCTCTTGTGTACTTGCAACTAGCCTCTGCTTTTCGTCAGAAAAGGACTTCCTACACCATGAGTATCTATGTCTCTCTACACCATCAGAATCTATGTCCTTGTGGTAAAAGAATCGAAAGGAAAGATAAAAGTAGGGGTAAAAACTAGTGTTCATTCTCCAGAAGTTAGACGAAAGGCGAAGAAATAAAACACCAAACCATACAAGTTTATCTGAAGCTACTGATGGTCCCTTCCTTAAGGGTTTCTCTATGCTTTCTTTGTTACAATGATATTTATTGTATAAAATGCAGTGCACTTAGGACCCAAAAAAGATGAAAAATCTCTCCTTGTGATCTCTTTTACTGTAATTATTGTTTTGTTTTTTGAGGAAGAAAAGAGTGAGAGAGAGAGAGAGAGAGAAAGGAAGGTAATTAACCTGATTTCTTGATAAACCAGTCTGCCGAGCCAACAGATGCTTATCAGCATCGCTTGGGTACCTGAGAACAAGAAAATGACATCAGAGTCTTTACCGAAACCGTATAAAGAATCAGTCGTCTTTATGTATGGTATTGAAGTGTGTTTTCTTCGCTTGCATGGGCGTGAGAATCTATGTAAAGAAAGTTCAGCCCATCAGCAGTAGTTTTCAGAAGTAAAGGGGACAACTGCTCTCACTGACCATGATTAACATAAACCACACTTTCGCTTTATTAGAAAAGAAAGTGTGTTAAAGAGAGAAGTCGTCAGTGAGATTATACCATAACAAAGTTGTTTTTTTTTATATAACTAATTTCTGGAGTCTGTAAGCAAGTATCAGAAGAAAAAAGAAAAACAGTAAACAAATGAAACCCTTTCGACGGCTTTTGGCCGAAGAGACAACATCGAAGGACACTGCATCACTGTTTCTCTAATGCACAAAGCAGAAAGATAGAGAAAGAAGAAAACAGCTTGGATTTAGTGTAACATATGACACATCATTACATTTATAATCTAATTATTTATTTTATTTTATCTTATTTTATTTTAGGGTCATTTAGTAATGAAGACAGAAGGGTAAAGACAACGTACGGGTGAAGGAAATGCTCAAAAAGCCAGGCTCTCAAAATGTTGACAGATCTTTCAGGCAAGCCTCGTTGTGGTCTCCAAGCTTCTTGCTCCATCATACCCATTTGGTGAAATGCTCTTTGTTGCCTGAGACTTTGCTCAAGCAACTTAAGCCTAGGGGTCTCTCCTTTGGTAATACCTGAGGTCCCTGCAGCATCTTTTTCTCCAAGTAGCTCACAACTTTGCTTCAATTGTGCTGCTATTGCATCCTTTAGACAACGAAAATGCCGAGACATGGCCTTCTGGGCCAGATCAGTGTAAGGAACGGCTGCGCCAAAACCCATCACTAGATCGAATGAGTTCACTACCATTTGCATTTGTTCACAGTAATGGTTGTATCTTCGATCCACCTGAAACCATAGATATAAATTACATGCTCCGACAAATTAAACTGGTTAATTCATGATGTCTGATTATATTAAGGTTGCGACTAAACCCTTATTTTGTTAGCATATACACAGAAAGAAAGACCTTTTCTTTAACTTCGACAGCGTCACCAACCAAAGAAAGTAATCAATGAGAGAGAGAGAGAGTAATTAAAAGGTAGGAAAATCAAACGGCATACAACTTATGACATGATTTGATATTCATGAAACAATAGAAAGTAGAAAAAGCTTAGTTCCTCTTTCAGAATTCTCAGTAACCCTCAAAATAATTTGATAAGATTTTTGTTTCTCTTAAAGGAAAACTTAAGTGTAAGAATAAATGGGTGAGCTGGTACAGTGAAATGATTGTTAATGAGAGGCCAGATTATCATTGGTGTTTCTTGGCTTTCATTCTCTCCCCAATATAGCCAATTGACAGGCTCGTGAGGATAAACAAGACCAGCGACAGAAAAGAAAGGAAAAAAAAAATGCCACTACCCAAATCATGGAAAGAAAAGAAATAATATCAATAACTTTTATCTGCTTCACTGAAATATTACTGTGACGGAAATGGTATGGATATCTATCAGCAGTAGCTTCGCAAGAATCCTACGTAACATGGTGGCTTAGTAGTCATCTTCCCAATCAGAAGGAACGTCGCATCTTGCTGGACGCATACTTGTAATAACAGTCTTTCGTGTTCTCACCAAACATAATTCTTAGATAATTTGCCTTTGGAACCCCTACCATCCAATCAGTGAAACAGAGCTGAACTTTTTTAAAAAATTAATAAAAAAATGATTAATCAAACTCTAACAACTAGATCCTATAAAGCCCTATTGCACTTGCCGGCTTTTCTCTATCTGGGTCTTAATATATTCACTAAAAACGTCCGGAATTTTTTATTCGATACTGTTGGCTTTGGAAAAAAATGTATTATAATGAACAAACAAAATTATTGAGCCATGACTGTTGAGCGAGGGAGAGGGTGAGATGGAAATAGAGAGGTTACATGCCTCATCAAGCGTGGATAATAGTTTGACCTTCCTTCTTTGATGCTCAATTCTATCAGCAGCCGATAAAGGTGGTAGATCCTTTGTTGATGAAGAAGAACCACCACCGCCTCCGCCAGTACCACTAATACTACCAGGATTAGAACTAGGGTTTGCGTTGTTCTTACCAAACTTGCTCTTTTTGAACTGACATCTTCCAACACTGCAAAATTCATCTAACAATTCTTGGGTAGCTTTAGCATATTTAGAATTCCTTAGAACGTTCACCACTCCTAGCGAAGATCCATACCCAACACGAACCTGATGGTTTTGACCCACACCAGTTTGTAAATGCAACGGCTGGTGATGACTAACCAAATTCTTGTACTGGTACTGAGAAGAAGAAGGACCTCCTGCTTGACTGTAATACAATAACCCACCATCTCCCATCCTCAATTCCTCGGCTTTTGCAGCCTCTAAGTGCTGTATAGATGATAATGAAAGTGAAAGGCCTTGGCCCTCCACTACGCCCCCAGTTTCACTTGGGTTGTTAAGCTGCGCACAAGCGTTGCCTCCTTCATGACCACTATCTGGAACCCATGGAGAGATCACAGTATTCGTGCCAAAAGCACCACCCGGTCCTGATATGTTAAATCCTTGAAGAGAAGAAGATTGGGTTGGCAACAACATGTGAAGTGTAGAAGAAGTTGAATGAGGAGGAGGAGTTGGAGATGGTGATCTTGGCTGTGGATTCATCAAGAAAAGCTGCATGGCTGCTGCTGAGTCTGCATTAATGCCTGAAATCTGATGATGATGTTCAGCTAAATTGTCACGGACATTATGATTCTTGGAATCACCTAAAGACCCCAAACCTCCTACCATACCCTGCCTGTTAACGTACCACTGACTGGTCGACGGATG
>JAVXUL010099744.1:0-20243 GCA_035590515.1 Trichilia minutiflora | reverse complement strand
AAAAGAATAGAAAAAAAAAAAAAAAAAAAAAGGAGAGTCAATACAGTTAAGAGGGTCAAGGAGCTAGGTTTTAGATAATAAGTAAAAGTTTAATGCATTTAATGCGTATGCATTTCTAAATTGGACCACAAATATTTGCCAATGTGGATTACAATTTCATATTATTCTATTAAAGTAGCTGATTCCTAGATATCTTTTAAGGTAATAAGTAAAAATTTAATGCATGTAATGCGTATGCATTTCTAAACTGGACCACAAATACTTGCCAATGTAGATTAAACTGGACCACAAATACTTGCCAATGTAGATTATAATTTAATATAACGCTAATAAAGTAGCTGATTCCTAGGTATCTAGTATTTATTATCAAGTACAATCAAGACTTTTAGAAGTTACTAATATTAGCGGAAACTGAGGTTTAGACGGCACCCTGTTCTACTAGTAGATTAGGCTGTACTAGCTTTAATGTCAAGTAGATGGAGTGCATAGACATAAGTACCTCTAATTCATGAAGTTTAGCCTCTAGTTTCAGCTGATTTTCCAGTTTCTTTTGCTTAATCCGACCTTCAGTGACCATACAAAGTCTGCGGTTTCTAATTTGTGTCTGGATATTGCACCATGAATGTATATGGCTCAGTGTGTTTGATGTTTGTTTTTGAACACTGTGATCTTGAATCAATATGTTAAATCTCCCGGTACTCCTTAAACGCAGTATCGATTTTCTTGCCTGCAAAAAACAAGAGAGAAAACCACAACAAATATCAATATGATACATAATATGTATAATTAAATAAATTACAGCCATGATTCTTGCACAATGTGACAGAATAATATACCCTGTATGCCCGGAAAGCTTTTTGAATCCGAATTGCTGCGCTTTCTTTGGCTGAAATTATGGGGAAATCAGGATTACTAGGTGAACTACCGTTTTCTTGATTGCTTGCCTCACTGGGTGATCGATAACCTCCATTGGATTCATTTGATTTTTCAGGAGGTGAAAGCACCTGCGTAGCACAGTAAATCAGTAATTCTAGTAGTTAGTTTACTCCCTTTTGTGAAATTGGTGAAGATTTATACCTTTCCTTGTTTGGATTTATCTTTCTTTACTTTTTTAAAGCCAATTATTGCTCTAAACCAGTGTCCTGAACCCATTTTTATTGAGTTGTTGGAGGGGCAACGAAGAGACTAATGAAATAAACCTGATACAAAAATGTCAATAATGGTAAGTAGATTGCAGTAGGTTTCGGTTTTTTGTCATTAAGAAATGATCATTTCACTCGCAAGTTTTGACATAGATCCGATATTAAGGTTGAAGATTTAACATGAAAAACGAGAAAAAAATGTATGACCATAGACAAACTTTAGATATACATATACACATGTACTATGAAGACACAAAACCGAGAAAGCATTCAAATTAGCACAAGAAATACTACAACAATTAGGGCTGCATCCTGTACCTTTCAACATTATTTTCAACCGAAAGAGCATCTACAAATTAAATTACCTCCCATTTTCTATCATACAAGGACCAGCAGCATAGCTAGCTTGAATATATGCTTGCACAAAACTTTACGTAACCCATTGAATTCCGAATGAAGATGGTTTTAAAGCTTGTTTTCCATAAGCTAAGATTTCCAAGCATACTAGTAAATATATGCCAAGTGAAATATATACGATTGAATCATTAGAATAAACAAACAAGGAGAACCTGAGATGGAAGGAATGAAGTGCATACCAGAATAGAAGAAACACATGATCTTGGTTGGTGTTTTTGGAAGATAGGTGAGTCAGTAGTAGTAATAATAAGTTATCTTAGATTGCAAGAAAAGGGAGAATGAGTGAAATGAATGAGTAAGGTGCATGCACAGCAAACTGACGTTTCAACTAAACTGAAGATGCTGTATGATCTTTCGATGGATAAACAATCAACATCACCGAAAAAAAAAAAATCACATAAAAACTCAAAAACCGGCTGTTTCATTATATACATAATCTTAAAACAACTTTATCTTACTTCACGAAAAAATTCTAAGTATTGGAGATTCATATTTGTCTTTCATTTACAAAACTTTTAAAAATATATGCAGAGATACTCTCCTAAAGATAGAAAACAATAGCAATTCTATACAAATAAAACTTCTATACAAAGAAAAATCTCGAAATTATAGAGTTCAATACCCCCCTCAAGTTGGAGCATGGAGATCAAAAATACCCAACTTGCAAATAAGAAAATCAAACTGATCTTTTCCTAAAGCCTTCATAAAAACATCAACTAGTTGCATAGAAGACTTCACAAAGACAGTCTAAATATTTCCATTTTGAATTTCATCACGAATAAAATGGCAATCCATTTCAATGTGTTTCGTTCTTTTATGATAAAAGGAATTAACAGTAATGTGTAAAGATGACTGGTTATCACAATGTAAACACATAGGAGCAGAGTGTTCAATATCAAGAGAAGCCAATGATCCCTTTAAGCATTTGAGCTCATAAGCTATAATTGTTATAGAATGATACTCAGCTTCAACAGATGAATGAGAAATTGTGTGTTGCTTCTTAGTTTTCCAGGACATAGAGGAATTTCCCAAGAAAACAAAATATCCAGTCAAAGATTGTCGAGTCAACGAACAAGTAGCCAATCCGAGTCACAGTAAGCATACAATTGCAAATCACAATTGGTTCGAAGTAGAATTCCTTGACCTGGGTTCTTCTTCAAATAATGGACAACCCTTAGAGTTGCATCCCAATGCTTCTTCTTTAGATGTTGCATAAACTAGGCAAGAACATGCACATAATAAGATAACTCAGGTCTAGTAATTGTCAGATAGATGAGACGTCTAACCAGTCTTCTAAATCAACCCAAATCATCAATGTCATCCCCTATAGCAAGAGCCGCTTGTGATTTTGTTCAAGAGAAGTGTTGGTTGGCTTAGCCGCAAGCAGACTCATCTCAGATATAATATCTAAAGCATACTTATGCTGACACAAGAAAATTCCATCTGAATTGTGTGCTACCTTTATCCCAAGAAAGTATTTCAGCTTCTCTAAATCCTTCATATGAAAACATCGATTCAAATAATCGTTGAATCTTTGCACTGTTATTGCATGACAACCCGAAATAATGAGATTATTCATAGAGACAAAAATATTCAATTGTATACAACCATCTCAAAATGTGAATAAGGAATAATTAGAACAAGATTGTTTGAATCCATACCCTTTTAAAGACTGCAATTTAGTAAACCAGCATCGTGGTGCCTGATGCAAACCATACAAGGATTTTTGAAGACGACATACCTTTCTTGATGTTTGAGAAACAATACCAAGAGGTATTTTCATATATATCTCTTCATTCAAGTCACTGTGTAAAACACATTTTGTACATCCATATGACAAAGTTCTCAACCTTTTGCAGCTGCAACAGCGAGGAAAGCATGGACCATAGTCATTTTTGCTGTAGAAGCAATCGTTTCATGATAATTATTAACCCTTTTAACTTGCTTATTGCCAAGTATCACTAAATGTGCTTTAAACCGTTCTATACTCCCATATGAGTTATACTTAATTTTATAGACCCATTTACTGTTAATTGCTTTCTTACCAGAAGGTAAGTCCTCAACTGTCCATGTACCATTATCCTCTAAAGCTTGTATCTCCTTTCTCATTGCCTCTCTCCAACATTCCTTCTTCATCGCCTTTGCATAAGTATAAGATTCATGTTCTGTAGTGATACTAGCCAAAAAGGATTGATGTTGTAAGGAGAACTTATTATAATTCACAAAATGTGCTATAGGATAAGAAATACCTGAGGAGTTTGCTTGGAATGTTGAACTCGTTGAGGGGCTTACTTGAAAACTATGAGTTATATAATCTTGCAAACAAATTGAAGGCTTCTTTATCCTACGTCCCTTACCAAGTTACTCCTCTACACCGTTAGTCTCCTTTATGACATTACCATCACTATCCCTATTTTCTACATTAACAGCAATTACTTCTTCTTCTTCACAATCTTCATGGTCCTTAACAACATCAAAACCCAAATTCATATTTCTATTTTCAGTCAGCTCCACATCTGTAATATTCTTTTCATCATATTAAAATTCAGCTTCAATAAAGACCACATCCTTAGAAATGAAAAATTCACTTGTCTCTAAATTATACAATCTCTATCCTTTCTCTTCAAAAGGGTATTGTACGAAAACTCACTTCTTACTTCGACTTGCAAATTTATCATTGTTGGGGAAAAATATGCAAGTGACACGTGGGACCTTGTCAGAAAAAAACGTGACACTTTCGTCCCAGGCATTTTAGCCTCTCAGATAGACTTGACCTCAGGTTCTAGAGAGTTAGCCTTTTGGGGGAACCCAGTCTCCTGTCCCAGGGAGTCATCCTCTCAGGCAAATCGACCTCAAATCCTAGGGAATCGACTTCTCAGGCAAACATGCACCTCTCTTTTAGGGTGCCTTCGACGACTCTCAGGTGGTTTATCCTCAGAACTCAGAGACACACCGCAACTCTCAGGTACTAGTAACCGAAGGCCTCAGGAAGTCCGTGTCGCTTCAAGATGATCCCAACCATCCCCCTAGAAAAGTGCAGAATCAGCCTCCCAACTACAGGGACTTCTCAGAGAAAAACGTCTCCTCTTCACCAACATGCATGCAACTCTCAACTAGAGAACCCCCAATCACGTGCCTATACTACAAAAAATGGGAATAACCACTGACACAGCGGGCCTTATGATGGGAGTAGATGCCCTGTCCTAGGAACTGCCTGTCCCATCCTCCGTTTATTTTCAGACAACGTGACAGTAGCAGACCTAGAATTTGCAGGAATGTCAGCTACAACATTAATGAAAGGCGGTCACACATTGCCCAAAGGTACTAGAATCCCATCATTCTCATTCTTTGATGCCTAGTCACATCATCCGGGTACTATATAAAGAGGGTTCTCCAATAAAGAAGGGGATTCCATATCTTGATTTGTTTTGGCTTTCTACTTACACCTCCAGTTGGTATTTCCTCTTCTAGTTCTCTCTTCTCCATATTTGGTAAAGGAGCTTCATTCCCTCCACTCTATTCCGTTTTATGCACTGGAATTTATCTCATATTCTCTCACCGTATCTGACTTAAGCATCAGAGTTTTCTTGTTGTGAATCCCATCCGGTGTGACTTCTAGCATGTTATTGTCTTGCAGGGACTTAGAGGTGAGGCTCTGCAAGTAGCGATCTAGTCAACAACCTTCTCCGACATGGATTTGTTAACGTAACAGCCACATTCATATTTACACCTCAACAGTTGGTGCAGTCTATAAAAAACTGACAAAAAGTCATTGAAGCATTACTTGGCGAGGGAAAAGAAAAGGTTGACTCGAAACCTTGACGAAGTCGGATGGCAGAACGAATATAAAAAAACGAAGGCTCCAGTAAAAGTACTGTTTGAAGATAAAGGAAAGTCCCACTCACGTAAGGAGGACCCTGACCTAAGAGCGAATGCACAGATAGGCTCTTGGTCAACAGGACTGAAGCATTGGAAAGAGAACTCTTGGAGATCAAACGACTGTTGGTCGGGGAACCAGTCGCCTCAGGAGAGGAAAGAATGCCATTTCCTTCTAGGGAATGGGAAAATCGAACCCACCAAAGTGGTCGTGTGGAGAAAATTTGAAGGTCTAAAGAAATGCCTGGCTACGCATCTACACCCAGGTTGATAGCCTTCTAAAAGGAAAAAGCTAAAGCAATAGAGAGGTCGTGGATGAACCCTAAATGCCTCAGGAGGTCAACGCTCCCTTCAAAATTTATAAAGGACAGGAGCAGAGAAGAAATAATGCCAAGGGACATTACAGAGGGACGAGTAAATGGAGAGTGGAACATAGCTTGGCCCCCACTGACATGAGATTTTATCTCAATGAGAAGCACGCCCGAGAAAAAAAAGCCGTAACAACCACTGATAAGAGGGAGATAGAGGATTGCATGAGGAAGGTGTTGCAGGAAATGGGAGCGCAGAGCATTCCTGCTCAGGGGAAAAACCCAGGTACTGAGGAAGTCCTTACTTCTGCCTTCATGTCTCCCCTCTTAAAGAAAATTCTAACCTTATGCCTTCCTAGAAAATTCAAGATGTCTCAGCTAACTATCTACTATGGGAAAACTAACCCCTTCTTGCACATAGACAAGTTTAGAGAATTGATGCTGATTTAGGGTTTGACTACAAATGTGTATGCCCTTCCACCTGACTCTAGAAAGATCAGCTAGGCGTTGGTACAAGAGTTTATCACCCACCAGCATCTACAGCTTCAATCAACTAGCGACCATCTTCGAGAATGCATTTAAGGGGACGATGGCCACCAGCCAAAACCCAAGCACTTCGAAAGAAACTGAGCGGTCCCATGCAGGAGAAAGCCCACTTAGAACGATCGATAGAAAGGAAAGAGAAGTTGCTACCAGAACCCTAGGAACAACAGGAAGAACGCAGACGAAATTGACAAAAAGCAAGAAAACTATTTCCCTAAGTCGCCAAGGACAAAAGACCCGAGATCCTTTGGAGACTTAAACAAATAACTACCTAGGAATTCACGTCCCCAAAAGCTCTCTTGTCAAAAATTTATGAACATGCCATGAGCGAGGGACTCTTAGCATCACACCCTCAAAAGAGGAGGGTACAAGTGCTCGAGAAAAACAACGATCGATCTTACGAATTCCACAAAGAGGGCGATCACATAAAGTGATGATCTGCGCAATCAAATCGAGGTAGTAATCAAAAGCAACTACCTTACTAACTATGTTATGGACTCTTCACAAACTTCCTAGGGAGTTAGATAGCATCAAAAAAATGAAGATGACCAAGGTCTACATCGCATCATAGTCATTTTAGGGGGATTTTTTGGTTAGACTTTGAGGACTTCCCAAGCACTAATTGAGAAAGCCCTCACAATGTGGTTCGGGCAGTTATACCTAGAATATATGAACTATTCCGACTCAGTGGCAATGCCCCAACCAAGATGTGAAAATCAAGGATGCAGAAAAAAGTATTGCCCCTGAGAAAGTCTCTCCTCAAGCTGGCACACTTGTAACATTCATATGTATTTCCTCTTGTGTAAATAAAATAGAATATTTGAATCCTTCTTAGCATCTCTTGAAGTTTTTGTTACCTCGATAGTCTCATCCTAGTGTTAAGGTTGGCCACGGGCCTTAAAATCCCTTGACACTAGCAGAATCTAAAATCTTGTCCATCCCAAGTTTGTATAAATCCTTAGTCCAAGTTAGACATCCTGAGAGTCTAAGACCTAATTTGTGATTAAGGAGTGGTAATCCTTGGTAGTGTTAGGTTGAGTTGAAATCTTTTCTAGCCCAGGTTTGCATAAATCCTTAATCCAAGATAGGCATATTGAGAGTCTAAGACCTGGTTTGTGATTAAGGTGTAATAATTTCAGGTGGTGTCAGGTCCCTTCAGAGTTGAAAATCCTGTCCAGCCTAGGTTTCATAAATCCTTAGTCCAAGACAGGTATCTTGAGAGTCTAAGACCTGATTTGTGATTAAGGTACGATAATTTCGGGTGGTGTCAAGTCTCTTTAGAGTTAAAAATCCTGTTTAGCCTAGGTTTGCATAAATCCTTAGTACAAGTTAGGCATCCTGAGAGTTTAAGACCTGATTTGTGATTAAGGCGCGATAATCCCTGGTACTGTCAGGTCAAGTTGAAATCTTATCTAGCTAAGGTTTGCATAAATCCTTAGTCCAAGTCAGGCATCCTGAGAGTCTAAGACCTGATTTGTGATTAAGGCATGGTAATCTCTGGTAGTGTCAGGTCAAATTAAAAATTGTGCCCAGTCCAAATTTGCAAAAATCCTTAGTCCAAGGCAGGACCTGGTTTGTGATTAAAGCGGGGTAATCCCTGGTAGTGTCAGGATAAATTGAAAATCCTGCTCAGCCTAGGTTTGTATAAATCCTTAGTTTAAGTTAGGCATCATGAGAGTTTAAGACCTGGTTTGTGATTAAGGTGCGATAATCCTTGGTAATGTCAGGTCATCTTCCAATGTTCAGAAGCCTTTAAGCCCTTGAAGACCCCTAACCCTAGTTGAGAATGCTCCTAAGGTCTCGGGCAGAGTTAAGCTTCAAAGTTCACGAAATGAAGACACCTAAAGACCCTTGACCCTAGTTGAGGATGCTCCTAGGGTTTTGGGTGAAGTCAAGCTTCAAGGCTCCTCAAATGTACTACTAAGTCCGAGATGTTCATGGCCTCCCTTAAAGCACGGTCAGTGATTGTTCACTTAGTTGATTTATGCTTAAGCCATAATTAAAGCTTCCTTAGAATTAGTTAAAGTGAAAAAGGAAAATTAACCTGAGAGACACACAGAAATGAGCAAAATTCTTTTTCATTTATAAAGAATTAGGATAGTACATGTATATGTTGTACATACAAAGGAATACAAAAAATATTCTAAGTCCTAAAGTACTCTATGGAAGGCCTTTTTTCATCCTTAGTTTAATATCTCCACTGGTACATCTTCTATTCGGGGGGTAGGAGGGGCTTCTTCATCAAACGTCTGAGGGACTGAAGGATTCTTTCTCTCTCTCTCACTGAAGGGGCCTCTTTATTATAAGCAACTCAGGAAGGAGGAGGAGCATCTTCCTGGTTTGTTGGTGGATTCTGAGAGGTCGGTGGCTCGGTACCCCTTATGGCTGTCTTAGAAAGACCTTCTGTTATGTCAACGGAGTAAACTTCATCTTTCGATCTCCCTTCATTGGCATCCATTTTGCCCACCTGGGTCGTAGGGTGATCATCTAAAGGATGAGTCCTAGAAGTTTCTAGGACGTCACGGCCCAACTAGTTTAATAACCAGTGCAGGTCTTGCTTCAGCTCCAGGTACTCCTGGAGGAAGAGGCGACTTGTCAAATCTATGCCCTCGTCAACTCCCTCATTATTCCAATCAACGAATTGAGCTAACACCTCCTCCAACTTCTTTCTTTGCTCCTCAGAGGACTGCTGCAAATTTTTGTGCACCTCTTTCAGTACCCGGAGCCCCTCTGTCAAGAAGTTTGTCCTATCCTTCGATCTCACCAGTTCTGACAGAATCATCGAATACTACTCCTTCAGGCGATCATCCTCCCCCTTCGGGGTCTGGTACAGCTCGTTCAACTTATTGAACTGACCAGTGACCCTTTACCTAGCCTGCTCAGTAAGGTCGCTCTTGGCCTTTAGGGCTTCAAATTGGGTCTCAGCGATCGACAGCCTCCCCTGCATGTCTTTTTTCTCCTTGAGCTACTGAGCTATCTTCCTCTCTAGGGCCAAAATTTTAGTCGATAGCTTCTCTCTCTCCTGGATGGCCTTCTCCTAGGTGATCGCAATTATGCCCTGAGCCCTTTCCTCCAACTTTTTCATGGTTTCGAATGCCTGCTTCCTGATAGCAAGGGCATTCCTGAAGTCGTCGATGAAGAGGTCTAGTATGTAGGCATTTTGGATCAAGGAAAGGCATAAGGGTAGTCAGTGTCTCCAAAAGAAAAAAAAAACTACAAAAAACTCAAGGAACAAAAAGACTTACCCAGTGCGAGAGGACGCTCAGTCAGTTGAGAGCCTCTTCTGGAAAGACACTTGCCATATCTTCGACCCTCTTTGGTGAGATTACCTCCCGAGCAGAATTCGTCAGAAGGAGAAGGTACCCAAAATTCTCCTTTTTATGCTCAGGGAAATCCTCCACAAAAATCCTGTCTATATCCCAAGCACTTTCCTTGGTGATTGAGAACAGGTCCTCTGTCACAAAGAGAGGTGGCTCTTCTCGCCCTTGTCCAACCCTAGAGCCTGATGGTTTGTCGCCCGAAAACCCATTTAGGTCGGCTTGCTGTTCTTTGTCATGACCCGAGGCCTCTGGCGTGCTTTATCCCAGGACCTGGGGGGACTATTGTGCCCGTCACACGGTCCGGGACCCTCTTCGACTGACCGTCAGTTGAGCGAGACGGGAGGTCTACTTTTTGCTTCTTTCTTGCCTCAACCAAGCTTTCGTTAACGGGCCGTTTCCTTTTATCTTTAGCCAGGGTTGGGTTAACCCTTTGGGAACGCTTTTCCAGCTCCTCCCTCGGCTCCTTGATGCCCTTCTTCTTAGGGCGGATGACTTGTTTCTCTCCCTCTTTTTCGGGAGTCTTCCTGGGGTCCCCCTTCATCGGCCCTTTCACTTTATCACCTGAGGCTTTCGTCTTCGGGTTAGTGGCCTTGGATGTTTTTAAGACTCTCTTAGAGAGCATGCTTCTCAGGACGTCCCTGGACTTCCTCCTGCTCGCCAAGGTATTTTCGGTCCCCACCTCTATACCGAAGACAACTTAGTTAGCCGTCAAAATGAAAGGGAAAAAGCTAATTAAAAGAACGATTTAAAAACGCCTTACCTTTATTCATCTGAGCCTTCAGTTTAGAGAGCTCGATTTTGGACACCGCCTTGGATGTTAACCCTGAAGCAATCATGCTGTTCTTATTCAAGAGCTGCTTGACATCCATGATGGGAAGCTCTAGGAGCTTGTTTCCAACACCCACTAGGATATCCGCCTGATCCCTCCCAGTGACTGCAATAGAAAATCCGTCAGTATTAGTATAGCTCCCTCTTTAGTAAAAAGTAGAAGTATCTATTACATGCTTACCAGACTCTTGGAAAGAGGGAGGAAGGGAGAAGGCTTAGTACAATCTCCGCTAGCGATAAACCAACGATTTTTCCAGTCCTTGTTACAAGAAGGAGTGCTCTTCACTCTGGACTGAAACCCTCTATGTACTTGGAGGAAGTACTACCTAGGGTACTGACTGGTATTCCTCATGAGGGAATACAAATGTAATACCTTATCAGGAGTTGGGGCGGGACTTTTCTTGAGGAAGCTCAGCACAAACAACCCATTCAGGATTTGCCAGCTGTTCAGAGTAAGCTGGTAGGGAGGGATCCCAAAGGCTTCAAAGACCCTGATAAAGTAATTTTACAGGGGAAGGCAGGCCCCCAGCAGTAGGTGCTCTTCATTAAATGCCATTTTTCTTGATGCCAAGTCACTTGAGACCTCATTCCCTAGCGGTATCCTCAGTTGCACACTGTTAGGAATATCAAAAACCCTCCTGTATGCCAACAGGTCTGCCAGTCACTGACGAGACGAACTAGTCCGCTTCATTAGGTCCCCTAACCCGAGCCTACTCAAAAGCACTCTTTTCATCTTCACCGGATTCTTGGGTCCTGATGCGATCCCTGGTCTTTTCCTAGCCACTAGCAGTAGCGTCAGAGAATTTGTTTTTATCTGCCATTTTTTTGACTATGAAAAAACTCAGAGATATATAAAGGACTGACTATTTCCCGAAATTAAAAAGGATCTCCAAACTTTACCTTTTTAAGCTAAAGTGAGAAGTCTACCAGCAACACGCGCAGAAGAACTCGAGCACAAGCACCTGCAAACACACAAAGATAGGAACATAGGGCAAAGAAGCAGAAGCAGAAAACAAAGTAAGAGTAACAAGAAGCAGAAGCAGAAAGGGAGTTAGAGAGCACCAGAGTCCAAGCTATCACAGAAGGCAGGAAGGTGAAAATGACAGTTGAGGAAGGGGGTATTTATAGGGAGAAAGGATCAATCTTCACCGTCAATCTGAGCAGACAGGGAAAAGCCACGTGTCCAAGCGCCTTCAATGCTTCCGCGGCTTGAGGAATGGTTGAGTACCCGCCATCAAGGTTCTGACACATAGTTCATTCACAGTCCAGCATTCAAAATCTTTTTAAAGTACGAAACTCCGCAAGCTTAGGGATAGCTGTGTCACATGACCCCTGACATACCACATTTAATGAGAACGAATTAAAGATATCGAGAAAAGATATGTCACCAGGCACCAAATGACTCCGTCAAGTGGGATTTTCGACAATGAAGTAATGTCTGAGGCACTCTAACTGTCTTAGCTGATATCCCCTTCACAGTAAAAATTTGGCTCAGGTCTTAGTGAGTTACCCCCTCAAAAGTTAGTTTAATCCAGCCAGAAGTTTCTGGCGTGCACTCTGCGAGTCTTACACTAGAAATTGGGGGACTATCTGTTAGGAAAAAATACGCAAGTGACATATGGGACCTTGTTAGAAAGAAATGTGGCACTTCTCTCCCAGGTATTTTAACCTCCCAGATGGATCCGGCCTCAGGTCCCAAGGAGTCAATCTTTTGGGGGAACCTAGTCTCCTGTCCTAGGGAATTATTCTCTCAAGCAAATTCGTCATAGGTCCTAGGGAGTCGACTTCTCAGGCGAACATGCACCCCCCTTTTAAGGTGCGTTCGACGACTCTCAGGTAGTTTATCCTCAGGACTCAGAGACGCGCTGCAGCTCTCAGGTACTAGTAATCGAAGGCCTTAGGAAGTATGTGTCTCTTCAAGATGATCCTATCCATCCCTCCAGGAAAGTGTAAAATCAGTCTCCCAACTGCAGGGACCTCTCAGGGAAAAACGTCTCCTCTTCACCAACATGCATGCAGCCCCTAACCAGAGAACCCCCAATCATACGTCCATGCTATCAAAAATGAGAATGATCACTGATATAGCAGGCCTTATGATTGGAGTAGATGATCTGTCCTAGGAGTTGCCTGTCTCATCCTCCGTCCATTTTTAGACAATGTGACAATAGCAGATCTAGAATTTGTAGGAATGTCAGCTGCAACATTAATGGAAGGCGGCCAGACATTATCTAAAGGCACTAGAGTCCCATTATTCCCATTCTCTTATGCATAGTCACATCACCCGGGTACTATATAAAGGAGGGTTCTCCAGTAAAGAGGGGGATTCCAAATCTTGATTTTTTTGGGCTTTCTACTTATACCTCCCATTGGCATTTCCTCTTCCGGTTTCATCTTCTCCACATTTGGTAAAAGAGCTTCGCTCCCTCCACTCTATTCCGATTTATTCACCAAAATTTATCGCATATTCTCTCACCGTATCTGACTTAGGCATCGGAGACGTGACTCCTAGCGTGTTATTATCTTGTAGGGATTTAGAGGTGAGGCTCTGCAAGTAGGGATCCGGCCAACAACCCTCTCCGGTGTAGATCCGTTGATGTAACAGCCACGTTCATATTCACACCTCAACAATCATTATTTCAATGCAAATTATGTGCATAATAAAGACATCCAAAAGTCCTAATATGCTTATAAGAAGGAGGCTCTCCAAAAAGAATTTCATATAGTGTTTTACCATCCAATACCATATAAAGAGTTCGGTTAATAAGGTAGCCAGCTGTAAGCACACATTCACCCTAAAATTCAGTAGGCAAATTTGCTTAGAATTGCAAAACTCTTGCCATATTAAGAATATAACGATGTTTTCTTTCAACTCACCCATTTTAGGTGTACTAACACAAGATGTTTGATGCAATATCCCATATTCTGCAAAATAATTTTTCAAGCATACAAATTCACTTTCATTATCACTTTTAACAAATTTTACATTTTTCTCAAATTATCTTTGAATCATCACAATAAATTTTCTAAGAGTACAAACAACCTTATCTTTATCATTTAACAAGTATATCCAAACAGCATGAGAACAGTAATCAACTATTGTTAAAAAATAAATTGCACCATAAGAAGTTGGAACTCTATAAGGTCCCCATAAGTCACAATGTATCAAATCAAACATTCTTTGACTTTATTATCACTAGAAAAGAGCACCTTTCTGGTTTGTTTGGCTCTAAAACAAATATCACAAGTCTTATTAGTATTCCAATTAAAATTACCAACTTCAGAAATTAGCTCTACCACTTTGAAAGAAGGTTGACCTAACCTTTGATGCCATAGCTCAAAAGACATATCATTAATTATTTTGCAAGTATGAGTTGAAAATATTCTTTTGAGAAAATAAAGCCCTTCACGTTGTTCACCTGCTCCAATCAGCCTCCTCAAATTTAGGTCATATATAGCACAAAATTTATTAGTAATCTGAGCTACTAAATTTGAATCATGTAGAAGTTTTGATACAGATATCAAGTTGCAATTTAAATAGTTATAAAAGAACATGCTATAGCTTCATATCCCCTTTGAGAACCATAATTCCTTCTTTAATCGCCATTATCTTTTCTTCATTGGGTAAACCAACTTACCAAGGTTCTATATCACGGACTTTTTCAAGACAAGCATATATTCCTGTCATATGGTGAGAAACATCTTTGTCAATAATCCGAGATAGAAAATTCTGCTTACTTGATAGCCTTTCATCAGTGCCACTCTTGTTTATACTTAATAAACCCATTAATTTATTCCATTGTTCATCACTCAGCCCAGTAAAATCTTTTCTATCAGTATTAGTTACAACTCCTTATTCTCCCTCGTTTTTGGGTACTTGAGTAGCATTTGCTCGTGGGTTGGTTTCCTTGTCATGACCTCCACCAGTCTGGCATTTTCGTCCTCTACCACGTCCAAATGTGTTGGAGCGAGGTCTGAACCCCCACCATTCTGGGTATCCTATTAAATGAAAGCAAGACTCAACAACTTGTCCTTCTCGCTTACAATTAGAGCAAACTCTACTTTTATCCTTTTGATCCCTCTTAAACTTCGACTGCTTGCCTGTATAATAAAGCTCATAGGGCTGCCTTTTTCTTCCTTTGTTTTTGTCATGAACCTTCCACTCCCTTGCTGAACAATTGTAGAGTATACCCAATTCAAATTTGGCAAATGTTCTATACTCAGTATATTGGAATGCACCATTCCATACCCTTTATCATATAAGCCCATCAAAAATTGATGAACTTTCTCTACTTCACGTTTCTTTTCCAATTCTGTAGTAAGATTGCATCTAGATCCATCATATTTACACACCGGTATCTGATTATAGTTATTCAACTCATCCCAAATCATCTTGAGTCGACCATAATACATTACTATAGCCTGCCCATCTTACTTGTAATTCGCAAGATCTGATTTCAATTACGCATTCTCAGTCCGTTTTTAATAGAAAAACGTTGCTTAATATCCTCCCACAAGTCTTTCACGTTCTCCATTTAAGATATGGTTGAACGAAGCATGAGTTTAATGGTGTTGAAAATCTAAGAAACAAGCATTGAATTAACAGTTTACCAGTCTTCAATTTTCGTAAAATCTTCTTCTGGCTATTTAATAGGTCCATCAATGAATCCATATTTCTTCTTGACTCGTAAAACAGTATGAATTACTCGCACCCTTCACTATAGTTTTCCCGTTTCAACTAAACTTAAGTAATGACATTACCCGGATTATCATTTGAGTTCAACGTATAAGGGTTCGAAGGTTCATTCGCAAAAGTTGATGGCACAACAGTTTCTTTCCCATCATTAGCAATAGCTCTGAAATTATAAAATTTTTTTTAAGAAGTATTGGAGATCCAGATCTGTCTTTCATTCACAAAACTTTCAAAAATATATACAGAGATACTCTCTTAAAGATGAAAAATAATAGCATTTTATATAAAGAAAACTCCTATACAAAGAAAATTCCAGAAATTATAAAGGCCAATACTTCATACACATAATCCCCTATAGAAACTCACATACATAGTCATAGATAAAAACAAAAATAAAGGATAAAATAAAGGATCTCAGCAGAGGTTTATTTATACATATAATCCCCCCCCAAAAAAAACTCACGTACATAAATTTTATCTTACTTTATATACATAATTTCACAAAAACTAACATACATACATAATCACACAAAAAAAATGATGAAATAAATGGTCCCAACAGAGCTCAATTTATACACATAATCTCATAAAAACTCACATAAATAAACAGAAATAAATAATAAAATAGATGGTTCTAATGGGGCTTAAACCCTATACCTTCGACTCATAAGACCAATGTTCTAACCAACTGACCTATAAGACCAGTTTAATTTACGAATTATAAAACAATTTAGAATCATTGGTTAAGAAAACAAAAAATAAGTAATGATATTTGACTTAGAGTAATTAAAGCCTTTGATTGAATAAAGCTAGTATGGTATGGTAGCATAAAAATATAAATTATATTTTAAAAATAATTATGAAAGCTTAAATTTTTCAAGGATGCTAACCTTTTGCTATTATTGTTTGCTGTCGAGTTAAGGTCGATAGAAGGATTTTTTAAACTTTCTTAATTCTCACTTGATAGTATTTTACGAGAAAAACGAGCTCAAGAATCATCTACCATATTTTCTATTTTTTATATATTTTTTTTTCTAAAAAACCGAATAGAGGTTATCAAGTATTAATCATGGTGCTTTTTACTTTCAAATGGCAACTTTCTGCAGTTGCAACAAAGGTGGGGAGGTTCCTTTTATAGTTATGGAGTTATGGGTCACTTATGATGAAGGTTATTACCAGCAAGGTGGTTATCACTTACATTCTCCTACTTGATCCATAACTTCTAATAATAAAAAAACAAATACATGAACCATTATGTTAGGTTATCAAAATTGATAACTTATTTTTTCATGTATTATAATAGATTATATTTTTTACCTATTTTTCTATATGTGAAAACTTATGAATAAATTTTATATTTATTTTTAGTTCTATTTAATAACCTTAACTTAAGGAATAAACTTTATGTTTATTTTAGGTTCAATGATCAATGATTTTTTCTTAAATAAATATATATACACAACAATAATGAGAAAATATTATATAAATAAGGTTTCATTAATCAAATAGTATTTATACATATATAACAAATTATATAATAGAACCAATTCCCATCATAATAGCATGATCTTTAAAACCTTTTGATGATTGTTTACATAAAACCTAACATGCAATTTTATACTCGTAAGTGTACGATATCAAGTTATAGTCCTACAATAAATAGGGTATCGTATCCTCAAGAAAGTTGTTTAAAATCTATCGTTCTTACAATTTAACTAAGACTTAGTTTTATCTAGGAAACAATTACTAAGAAAATTATCCTAACAAAAATAAAAATAATTGCTAACAAGAAGTAAAGTGACAGATGCAACACACTTGAAAACAAAAATTCAATCAATACAAACGTAGAGAATTGATTTCGTCTATTGTTTTTATCCCATTTTAATTGTTTCTTTTAAGCCCTGATCGAATGAAGTTTATAAAACAAAAAATATATAATCACTCCGTTTCCCAATACAAGTGATTCTATTTCATAATCCAATCGTAATATCCCTATCAGTTAAATTATGAAACGCATTAATCTCAAGTTCATTCTACATGTTTTATAGGAGTTTAACCTTTTTTCAACTAATTGACAAACGTAATCATATTATTCGTGGTTCAATCTAAATCTTGCTCTCCTAAGTCTAAAGATTCAAATTTAACATTATCCAAATCATGGCCAGTGAATTCAAAAGCATTAAGCACCAAACAACGTAAATAAACATCATTCAATTAATTCAATATTCATATATAACTATCAAAACAAGTTTAACAATAAACTACATCAATCCTCAAGATTAAAATCCCTAGCCTAACATGTTTATAATAAAATCATCAAGGTTTAACATCAACATCATTGTTTTATAACATAACTCAAAGAAAATACAAAGAAGAGAGAGAGAGAAAACTCTAAAATCTTTCTCTTTAATTTAGAATTCCCCTTGTTCTTATTGTAATCCAAGCTTTAGTTGTTATTTTTTAGGCTCTAAAAGTATGCAAAATTGTCCTCCTTTTATGCCAAATACATGCCCCTTTATAACCTTTCAAACCCTAGGCTTAAAAGAAGAAATGGAGAAAAAACTAAAAAAATGCAAGAACCCCAGCGAACTGGCACTGTATCGGCAATCTTTCTGTCCCAGGGCAATTTTGATCCTTGGCTAACGCTGCAGCTCTAGGCTTTTTGCCCGATAGTGTCTAGCTTCTAGTTTTGCCTCCATTTTTCATGACTGTAACATCTTTAAATGAACTCGACTTCTTTATGAAAGTTATAGATATTTGAGTCTTCTTTTTAATGAATCTTAAATTATTAAAATCATTGTTCTACTGAAAGATATGTTTGTTTTATGAAAACTGTACAAAATAGTTCCTCATTTGCACAACTTGCCAACTTTTGAAAAATAAGATCTATAACACAAAAACAACTAAAAACTCATTAAAACAACATATAATAACTCGAAAATAAGTAAAATATAAGTCGAGAAACTTAAAAAAAATTAATTAATCAGTGGCATGCATTTTATCAAAGGATCAACTATCATTAATTTAGTGCTAACTAACTTAATAACCACTTTATTTCTTTAACACATATTCTGATAGCTAATTATTTGATGTCAATGTGTTTACTTTGATTCCCACTTTTATTGTTTGTAGCCAAGAATACAGCAGCTGGATTATTACAATATATCTTTAATGGCCTAAAAATAGAATTCACAATTCTAAGCTGGGGCATAAAACTCTTTAATCATACTCTATAGGAGGTAGCTACAAACTCAGCTTTCATAGTGAAAGTAGTAATCAATGTCTATTTAGCATTCTTCCAAGATACAGTTTTGCCAGTTAGCATAAAGATATATCCAGAAGTGAATTTTCTTGAATTATCACAGTCAGGGAAGTCAGAATCTGAGTACCCACTACTTTTAAATTGTCGGTTCGTCTATACATAGGCATGTAATTTTTGGTTTTTTGAAGATATCCTAAGACTTTTTTTTATAATTTTTCAATGGTTCATACCCGAGTTACTTTGATATTGTCCTAACACTCTAATTGTAAAAGCAATGTTACGTCTGGTATAGACTTGAGCATACATAATGCTTCTAATAGTTGAAGTATATGGTATTTTTCATTTGTTCATTTTCAAGATCATTTTTAGGGTATTGGCTTAAATTGAACTTATCACCCTTGACAATCAGTGCTACACTTGATAAACAATCTTTCATCCGAAATCTTTTTAAAATTTTTTAGATATAAGTTTCTTGAGATGACCTAATATTCCTTAATATATACCTCTATGAATCTTTATGTCAATGATATAAGATACCTTACTCATATCTTTCATGTTGAAATTTTTAGAAATGAATTGTTTTACTCATGTAAAAACCTTTTATTATTGGTTACAAGCAAAATATCATCTATATATAGAGTAAGAAAATAAATTTTACTCTCACTAATTTTCTGGTATATATATATTGATTTATGATATTCTCTTTAAAATCAAAAGAAGAGATGACATCATAAAATTTTAAATACCACTGATGGGAGACTTGTTTCAATCTCTATATAGAATTCTTAAGCTTACAAACTAAATGCTCATCATGTTTGGAAGAGAATCCTTTATATTATTTCATGTATACCTCTTCTTTCAGATTTATATTGAGAAAAGTCATTTTCACATTCATTTGATGTAGCTCTAAATCAAAATGAGCTACTAATACCATAATTACTTGGAGAAAATCCTTTTTAAACGCAAGATAAAATTTTTTTGTGTGATCGATTCCTTCTTTTTAAGTGAATTTTTTGACAACAAGGTTGGCCTTGTATCTCTCAAAGTTGTCCAATGAATCTTCTTTAGTCTTAAAGATCTATTTACACCTTATGAGTTTAAGCATTTCATGCAACTCAACAAGATCCCAAACTCCATTAATTGACATAATATTCATTTTATCTTTTATGGTATTATACCATAAATTGGATTCTTGACAACTCATGAATTGTAAAAACGTATCAGGATCATTTTCAGCTCCAACATTATAGTCAGACTCTTGTAACTATACAATATAATCATTAGGTATAGATGATCTTTTGATTATAGTAGTTCTTCTTAATGTTGTTTAACATTCTCATAACAAGACTGTTGTACAATTGGTTATTTAATATTTTCAGGTAATTCTTGAACAATTAGATCTACTGGAACATCATCTACTTGTGAGATTTGATTGTCATTCTTTATTGATTAAATATCAACCACTGGATAATCAATACTCATTTATACTAGAGGGGTGTTATTAATGATAATTGATTTATTATTTGAAATGGAAAGTTGAATGTTTGAATGATCAATTTTAGAAACTATATTTTGGGATTAATCTCTCCCATTGATAAATTTATTCTCAAGAAATTTTGTATTTCTTGATTCCATAAACCTAGTGTGATAAGATGGACAGTAAATTTGTCTCCTTTAGACCTTTATGAATATCCAATGAAATATCCACTTATGATCCTCGGATTTAACTTTTTTTTATATGGATTGTAAACTCTTATTTCAAGAGGACAACTCCAAATGCATATGATGAGTACATAAAAGTGTATGTGTATTAAGAGTTAAATTTATCATTTTACACTTAAAGTATGATTAACTCTC